>JAUPMG010068452.1:0-13264 GCA_031762675.1 Pachysandra terminalis
AATAGTTAGCATAGTTAGAACAATAACATTCAAGTTGTCAAAGCAGGAAACAGAATTCCAGTAGAATGCAGTAAATAATAAATAGTATTTTCATAAAAAGCCTAACCTGAAGATGGATTCCTCAGCAAACATGAGATATGCAGAGATCTCAACGCAGATAAACCAAGAAAAAAAAATGTATGCATAACAGTTGGCCTAAACTTCTGTGACCTCTAAACAATATGGAGGTGAAGGTTTAGTTGATCAGAACTCAATGCATGCTCAAAATTACTCCTTTTAGTAAAAGCCAACATAACTTTCATCCTTGAAGATTCCATCCCCTAACCCATCTGTTTGCTTCAGCAACAGCATGAGATCAGTCATACTGAAACATGGTTCTGACCTGCTTTATTATTATTAGTCACCAGTCGGTGACTAATAAAAAGAACCTAAACCTTAATTTGTGAAACGATAAAATCTCAGTGACTATATTGAAATGCAAAGCTGAACCTTGGGCTAGGCCAGTGTTTAATTGAACTTCTTGATAAAAATCTTGGCATGTTTCTTAGGTGCTAAAGAGGGAAGATTGTAATCGGAGCACAGAAAGCATCTTTACCACTCTCACAAGGTTGAGAATTTCACTCTAGGTATGAATCGTATGATCACACAAGTTGGTTACCATGTTCAAGGTCAATTGATTAAAAATATCCAAAAGCTTTA
The DNA here is from genome assembly GCA_031762675.1 of Pachysandra terminalis. NCBI lineage: Eukaryota > Viridiplantae > Streptophyta > Magnoliopsida > Buxales > Buxaceae > Pachysandra > Pachysandra terminalis. The sequence continues at coordinate 700 of JAUPMG010068452.1, forward strand.
GAAGGGCATGCTTACTTTGATAACTTAAACGCGGCTTACGAAGCTTAGATAAAACATAAATTCAAAATAAAAGTTGCTTCGCATGGCCTATCTGTGAAAAGTGGTGATCATGTTAGAATACTAAATTGTCCATAATTTATAGCGGGGTAACCAAATTAAACAATACCTTGTGATGCATTTAAGGTGTCATCAGGTCTGACAAGCAAGTTTGGTTTGATATATTTGTAATAAGGAACATATATGATAAGCACCTTAGGGCCTGTTTGACCGAAAATCGCATTATCAGCAGCAATTGTTAGATCACAAACCATGTGCAACACATGTCCACCTCCAACAGCATAACCTGCAACCTGCCATTGAGGTACAAAGGGGATGGAGTATAATCCAAATCCAATTAAAAACAAAAATGAAAAGGGAAAAAAAAATAGAGATGTAAAGTGAGTATTAGAAATGTATACCATTGCTATCACTGGTTTAGGAAGACGGCGGATCTGTACCTGTATAAAGGGGGAAAAAAGAAAGAAGAAAGAATCATAGAAGGACCAAAAAATAAGAATTCATTTACCTACAAAATAAATAATTCTACAGAAATAGAGGGGGAAATGCTATATTAAGCATTGGATTCTCTACAAGATTATTAATTTGTTTCAAGATCAATAAAAATAAATTTTCAATTGATTTTCTTATGAAAACTTATTGAAGAAATGTTCAATAGATTAATAGAAAAAGAAAGGGCAAGTTGCACATAATCTACATATAAGGAGTTCAATACGAATTAGGTTTGTTTTGCTGTAACAATACCTGCAAATCTAAAACGTTAAGACGGCCAAAATTTTCATAATCGGCATACCCATCCATGCTTCTCAGAGCTTGATCACCACCACTACAAAATGCTTTAGTTCCCTGTGGAAATAACTTTTCAATAATATTAAATGAATACCAGAAATATAAATTAAAGAACACCATTGGCATTCCCAACAAGGTGACACCTGACAGTGTAAATCATTCCAAGATACCCAATGCGGTGTTCCAGTCATGAGGCATGTAAAGAAATTCCAACTTGTGACAAATAAAAACTAAATAGGACATCTAACAGACACTTTCTTCAAACAAAGAATTCTTTCTACATGTCATAAACTCGATTTTATATGGACTCAGTTGAGATACAACCTCGGGACTTGATAAACTATTAGGCATGTCTGTGACTAATCGAAACATCAACCAAATTGCACTAATTGTTTGTTAATAAACATGCCATCATACAAGGGTTGAATGGGAAAAAGAAATCAAGATATTACTAATATTCAATACAATCTATGCAAGTAAAGATACCTTCCCTGTAAGGATGATGACACCCACAGAACTATCGTCCCTAGCATCGTTAAATGCACGAATAAGTTCTTTAATTGTATGTGGCCGAAAAGCATTCCTTCTATCAGGCCTGTTTATAGTAATCTGCATAAAAAAATAGAAAGAGGGCAAAATTGGAGCTTCATATATGAACTCTTGAAAAGCAGTCATCAATGAATAAAATTTAAAAAAAATAAAAAATGAATTGGCAGGAAATAAAAGTAAGCGAGTAAAAAGAAATTTAAGGCATTCAACAAATGAAAAAAAAAAACAGAGGTAACCAAAAGCTAAAATCAACAAAGGGCAATCAACACTAATAGATTGAAACATTGGGATGTTATGAATAACAGCATGAAGTCAGAGATTCGGTGACACAGTGCATGCAAATTGCAATCAATCCCACACCATGTCAAATTGAAACTCTATAAATGTTTCCTACAAGGCTTTGGCTAAACCTAATTGTAACTATGAGTCTCCTTATAATTCTTACAGGTCTCTTCAATCATCCAGCCTCATTTTTGTCTGAAATAAAAAGAAAAAATTGAATATCGAGTCACTGAAAAATGTCTTGGTGGAAATTTCCGTGGTTTTCAAATACTTTTAAGAAAAGATATCCGGATGTAGCACAGTTAATGTGAGTTAAATTCATCAAAAGTTTCAAACTATCAGTCATTGAAAATGCAGATGCAATCACCAACTGTAAGCAAAATTTCCTAAACTGGCAACTTCAACTTTCAAACATTCGAACTTCTTTGGGGAAAGACAAAATTACTCGAATAGAAACTACTTATCCATAAAATTTACAGAAATAAACTTTCAATAATTCTAAAAGCATATTAAAAAAAATCAATTTCTCGCATTTTACTTGCAATTGAAATTGAAGTAGATCTTATCTGAGCTTTCCAGAAACCCTACCTTTGCAATTGCTTCCCCTTCAGCCTTCTCATAGATAATGTCGGTGAATTCCTTTCCAGATTCGTCACAAGCAGGTCTCCAAACAGCTTCGTGCGTCGGAACTTCTCCGTGAATCCGGTGGTAACTGTCGTTCATGGAAGCATTACAGAATCCAATCGGAGAGTAACTTGAAGTCTGATGAACTGGCTTGAAATGGTTAGCAAATGACGCCACTCTTCTTGAAATGGTTTCGAGATCCTTCTCCGCCATTATCAGAGCTTGGAGAGATTAGAAACGATGAGATTTTGATGATTAAGATTTTAAAAATGAAGAGAACGAACTGTGAATCATCTCAAGTTTGTAGTAGATGAGGAGAATTGGATTTCGTTTTCTTACTGACAAAGGATAAGGTGACCACGGAGGAGATCCTCTTATGTTTACTGGCTCTCTCGGTACTCAGTACTCGGTAGCGTTTTAAAATATGGGTGTCAATTGGTTCGGTTCAACCGAAAACCGAAAGAACCAAACCGGAAAAAGTCATATCTTGTTTTTTTTTTGCGGTTCGGTTTGGAAAATAAAAAACAGAATTAATTTGGTTTAGTTTTTCGTTTAAGCTTCCATTAAACCGAACCGAACCAACAACCATACTTTTTTGTTTTGGTTAAAAAACATCCGAACTGAACTAATCTAAATTAGGTAAATCGAAATCGAACCAAACTAGACTAATATACATATATTTGTATATGTATTTTATTTTTTTTCATTTTGGTTTGAAAAATAAAAAAACCAAATTAATTTAGTTCGATTTTTGATTTAAGCTTCCACCAAACCGAACCAAACCGACAACTGAATTTTTTTTCTGTTAAAATATATATATATATATATATATATGTGTGTGTGTGTGTTTTTCATGTGTAAAAGTATGTAAAAGTAACTTATTTTAGAACAGAAACACCTCTGGAGGCTTATTCATTGAAGAAGGGATTTTAGATTGTATACAATAAGGGTTTTTCGCTTTTTGATAAAGTAAGGATTTTACCACGAAAGGCATAATGGGAAAGAATGAAGAGAAATTAAGGCAAAGTATCGTTTAGTTAGCGTTGATGATGCAGGTTTTGTACTGGACAGTATATTAAAAATATATTTGACAAATAATACACATAAACCAATACAATTACTCTTTCAAAGAAATAAATACAGAGAGCTTGTCTCAAAATAGTCGAAATCATCATATAGTCATTTTATTCAGAGCGTTTATTCTCAAATATGACCTATAAATAAGACAAAGACAAGAGACAAGAGTAAGGGATATTGAAATAACTGATAAGTCAGTTAGAATGCATATCTCAGAGCAAGAAAACCTCAGAGTTCGAGTGACTTGAAGTCTATAACATGTATTGAGAAATACACATATATATGACTGACTTTCCTCTTTCTCTTTCAATGCCTTTACTCACTGTTGTCTTCTACCTCTTAAATTTTCAGATTTTCAGAGATTTTTCAGATTCTCTTTAATGGATGATACATTCTGTTATTTATAGAGAATTTATCCTCTCAAATTAGGACAAATGTCATTCAATCAAGTGTCCACAAATGTGCGTTAAAATATCCCAATGCATTAAAACTGTAGTGACCTAAACTCACTAACTGGATTTCCCTCTTTAATTATTATATTTATTTAATATTAATGTGCATGTGTTATATAGTTTATTTCTATTTAGACGTAAGGGGTAGATTGTTAGTCTATTAATTTTAGTTTGGGGCTAATTAGTAATTTATTTTAGAGTGGGGTTCAAGTTGAATTATCTACACTTCTGAATCAATTCAAAACACAACAGACGTGCATTGAATTGGTCTTGCATTGAGGGTGTACGTGGTCAGTTCGTGGGTGGTATGGGAGGGAAGTTAGGGAGTTGCTCCCTATACTTCTCCTTCTTTGTTATGTTCGGTCATTAGAGAAAGGATTTGAGAGAGAGATAGCTTGTGAAGAGAGGAACGAAGAAGGTGGACTGAGATTATACCTTGTGTTTTGCAGCGGGGAAACGAAACTAGGAATTGATTATCATTCTTAGATTATCCACATTCGAATTTCGGTAAGTACATTCCCATTCTTATTGATTTCATATTGCTTCTTGAATTCTGTTTTAAGAATATTGCAGAAACTGTTTCTATTTATGATTGAAAGCATATGTTAGATTAAGGAAAGCATGAGAAATGATTGATTTTTTATATCTAGTTATTAGGAAGTGATTGTGAGTGTTATTGAAATTCTTACAAAGTATTTAGAACCAAATGGGTGAGTTGTGTGGTTGGTTTATCTCAGAAAACAGTAGCACAGGGGTTTCTGGGCAGCAGTGTGATCGATATGAAATTTGGATGTATCGGAAATTTGGATCGATCGGAATTTGGATCGATCTGAAATATTGGATCGATCCGAAGGTTAACAATATGTTTGGTTTAGGTGGTTTGAGCCATTGGTCGAGTCTGGAATGGTTCCTTGTGACCTAATGAGGTCTAGTATGGGCTGTGTGCCCACTGTGATGGTTGTGTGCCTACTATTGTGATTCTCCCAACTCACGATAACCAACCTACAACCTAGATATGAGAATAGAAAGTATGATAGTTGACTGGACTCGGTTTAAGGAGTGTGGGAGGTGGTGGAGTCACGTGATAGTGATGAACTATTGAGATCTATAAAATGCTAATAATGAGTCATGTGATGTGATCCCAACTCTTACCAACTAGCCTATAACCTAGACATATTGGATTGGGATTATGACTCCAATGCCTTGGGAATGTGAATATAGGTGGTTAGATCTGATTTGTATTATCGAGGGGTAGGACGTCTGTGATGGTTTCTAAAGAGTTATCGACGTATATGGGCGCGTGGATAGCTGTTCTTTAGATTGTATCACTAAGGTCCTAATAATTAAAAACTTCATTCATACTATGTTAATTTGGTTGTTAAGTGTCCCCCGGGAGGTGGAGAAATAGGAGGTTACTGTGTGTTTCCTAGTGAGTTGACTATACTCGTGGTTGAAAGCCACCAAAATAAGAATAGGGATCTTGTCAGACCCTATACGGTCTACGTTGGACCATGAGTATTGTACACTCTAAAGTAAAGCGATATGGTGGACTTCGTATCATGGGTTAGCACCCGGAACGAAAAGGGGACATCCGACTGTTCCAAGGACAATTTCTCGAATTATCGGTTACTTGAAGTTATGAGGGGCACTTAACTAACCAGGATAACATAAGCATTACACTGCGTCATTTGTATTACCTGGTGTGAGCATAACATTTAGATCATGTGAATGACATTCATTTCATAAACATCTCATAATTGAATCTTGCACATCTTATTTTATTTACATTGACATTTATGCGATTATCTCGAAGTGTTCTGGATTGAGTGATATGATTGAGGTAAGAAGGTTATGTTACTTACAAGGCATTTTATGCTGATGTAACATTTTACGTTGCAGGTCGACATTGAGAGGACTGAATGCTATAGTTCTTTTATTTTCATGATGTAATAATGTTGTTAGAACCATATTCTTTCGGGTTATTATTATAAGGCTCTTATGTAGCCATTTCATTTATTTGATTAGTTGTTTTGTTTTTAGACTTCCGCTACTCTGTGATGATGATTAATAATGATTACGTTTTAATTTCATTGTTCTTCTCTTTATTGCTTTTGGTTATGATATGGCGATCCGCAGTCTAGAAATGGATCCCGAAGGTTACGCCTCGTAATCCGTGCCATCCCACCTAGGGATCGAAGTCACCGAGATCAGGGGAGTGACAATGTGTTGCCGATGGCTCTAAGATCCTCGCACATCATACCCCTTTTATGCATATTTCATCCAATCTCTCTCAGAATCAATCAATATTTTCATGATCGAATTTCATTTGGACTCGTTTGTCCCTTTTGGGTTTGCATCATTGCGGCAGTCATTGTAGTTGTAGCGGCAGTAGTTTGTGTTTTTCCTTGGACAATTTTCAGGTGTGTTCGTCCTTGGACGAGATTTGATGTGTTAATCGATCATGAAGGGTGAGGGATTGAATGAAGGAGCTCATTTGGATTTGGTTGGGTCTTTTAGGGTTTTGATGAGTGAATGTGATGATGAGGTGATCAAGAGAGGGAGAGTGTTTGTTGATTGTGAAGCTACATTAATGGAAGCTAGAGAGTTGGTGGGAGTTGAGAGAGAGAGAGAAGATAGGGCATGGGGTAAAAATGATATTTTTAAAACTTAGGTGGTGTGTCAGAGAAGGATATTTCGAGTAATCTAGTCTCTAATTTGAAAAGAAATCACTCAATGTTAAAAAGTTCTTAAATGTAAGTCTGACCTTACAAAGACTTTTTCAACTCACTAAACCCTCAATCTCAACTTGTGCGTGCTAAAATCTTTTAAGATCATCCTTATCTTTATCTACAATCTACATAAATAAAATTCTATCTTTAGATGATGCAAATAACTCAAATTCAACCTCCTCCTCTTGCTCTCAAATTCTAGACGTCAACCTCATGCTCCTCAAATTCTGGACGTCAACCTCATCTTATCACTTATTTGACTTTGGACTTACCATCGCTTTATCAATCATGACCAAATGCAGCCACGAAATGTAAACTTCATGAAGGAAAACCAATACTAATTAAGGGGTCACTTACTAAGACGCACTCTCCTATTTCTACGTTGTTAGTTGTTCTCACCACCTGACGCTTTTATAAGAAACCACCACCAAAGCTTATTTTCTTAGCCAATGCTTTCTCCTTCCTAGTGCTTAGATATTGAACCACCCAAAAGTCGCCGGAGAATGTTGCCACAAATATGTTCCTAGCTATCGGAGTACTCATCTTTGGTTCGGCAATCATCTGTGTCTCCGGCGCCAATGGGTCTACCCACCCCAACTATCAAGAGGCTCTATACAAGGAAGAAGGATTGTCTGCGAGCAATCCTGCGAACGTACCTGCGAACTAGGTAAAATGTGCATTGCCAAATGCTGTGGGGTCCACCAACAAGTGTGAATTTATTGCCTAGTTCGCAGGGATGTTCGCAGGATCGTTCGCAGAGGATCCTTGTCCCTATCCAAGGGCATCCTCTTCTACCAAGGCCAAAGGTCCGGCAGGCTTCCGGTTAATCAAGTCCTAACTTGGCGATCCAACTCTAGACTCTCCGACGGGTCCGTGGAACATGTAGGTCCATCTAAACATCTTTTCATCGTGATATACCAATAAAATTGAAGATATTGTGCATGCATTTATACACGTGAGGCATATTATGCATGCATGTATAAATGCACAATAAAATTAAAGATATTGTGCATGCATTTATACATTTACATATGACCAGACGAAATGCTCTCTGACCAGATACCAAGTTTTCATGATTATTTACAATTTGATCCAATCAATTTGAGGTATTGTGCATGCATTTATCCGTTGACGTATCACCCGATGAATAGTAAGAATCATATCTCTTTCTCTCTCTCTCTAAGCAAAACGGGTTATTATGAGAGCATTTCGTCTGGTCCACGAAGCTGGAAGATTTGCTGCACTGTGCATGTACCTCGTGTTGATATGCTTGTATATATCCTTCGTTTAAATGCTTGTACCGCAATCATAATGGATAAGAGTTCAAGCATTTCAACACAGTGCACAAACACTACAACGTGCAGTGCAGCAAAAAGTCCAGCTTGTGGTCTAGACAAAATGCTCTGGGTTGTTATTGAGAGCATTTTGTCTGGTCCATGAAGCTGAACGATTTGCTGCACTGCACAGGTACCCTGTGTTGAAATGCTTGTACCTTGCGTTGAAAATGCTCGTACTCTTATTATAATGCATTGGGGTACAAGCATTTCAACGCATGGTACAAACATTACAACATGCGGTGCAACAAATCGTCCAGCTTCGTGGATCAGACGAAATGCTCTCGTTATTATCCGATGATTGAAATAGCTCACCACAATAAGACTGGATCCTACTACTCCCCATGAAAAATGAAAAGTCTACTATATATCATGGGGACGCAGATCTTCTGTGCTAAAATCCCGTGTGCTAAGTTTGTGTCGTGACACACACTGAAGGGCAAAATTGTAATTTTGTCCTCATGAGCCCTTCGATGTGTGTCACGACACACACCTCAGCACACGGGATTTGAGCACAGAAGATCCCGGTTCATATCATGGCCAGGGTGTAATCGTGGAAATATATATCCTGTCTATTTGATCAATATGCGAAAATGGATATCTTATTAAGCTCCTTCTTATTTTTCTATACCAAGCATAAACGAATGAGGATCTGAATTTAGCTTCCTAGCATTTCCATTTCCCATGGTAGAATGTCCTCATAATTAAGCCTTACCTCACGTCGCTTTTCGCAGGTGGATTTGAGTGGTGGCTATTATGATGCAGGTGACAATCTCAAATTTGGCTTTGAGTGGTGGCTACTATGATGCAGGTGACAATCTCAAATTTGGCTTGCCAATGGCATTCACTACTTACAATGCTTTCATGGAGTGTTATAGAGTTCGGAGAGCGAATGCAAAGCAAGCTTGGTAATGCACGCCAAGCAATCCGTTGGGGCACAGATTATCTCCTCAAGGCCTCCAGTGCCCTCCGAAATGCTCTCTACGATCAGGTCTGCATATCAACATACCTTATGCCAACTATATATATTGTTAAGGTCACAAATGCAAATAATATTCTATCTAAAACCATACTTTTGTATTAAATTACTTGCAGGTTGGTGACCCTAATGCTGACCACAAATGCTGGGAGCGTGCAGAGGATATACACTCCACGGCCCGTCTACAAAGTTACACCAACACAACCAGGATCTGATGTAGCTGGAGAGACAGCTGCTGCCCTAGCTGCTGCCTCCATTGTGTTCAAACAAGTTGACTACAAATATTCTATGACACTATTAATAACTGCAGAGAAGGCATTTTCATTCGGTGACAAATACAAAGGGAAATATAGTGACTCCCTCTCTTCTGTTGTTTGTCCTTTCTATTGCTCATATTCTGGCTACCTTGTAAGTTTCACAAAATTGATTTCACTTTTTCCTCTTTTCATGCATTTATTCATTATCACAACTTGGTGGAAATTGAAAATCTCTCAACATTTTTCCTTGTATCGATGGAAAATTGTGACATTTAGGCTGCGTTTAACCGGGCTTGTGCTTTTGGATAAGCACTCGTTAGATAAGTGACTCAATGGGAGCACTTATCCGCAGCAACAATAACCTGCTTACTTGAAGAAAATAGTGTTTGGTAAATACATTTATTTAAGTGCTTATGAAAGTTTAGGGGTAAAATAAATATTAGTAAATTATATTAAAGTTTAGAAATAACATCTATTTTATGTGTTAATGAAAGTTTAGGAATAAAATAGGTATTATGAATATATTATTAAAGTTTAGAATAGCTTCTCGTTTAAGTGATAAGAGAAGCTGCTCTTAGTAGCTTCTTCTTATGGGTAAGCACTTTCCCATTAGGCTTTGCCAAACACACTTTTAATTTTAAAAAGTGCCTTAATAATAAGCTATAAGCTGAAATAAGCACTTATATAAGCCGGGCCAAATGCAACCTTATTCAACTTGTGAAAAATATTATATGAGAATGAACAGTTAACAGAAGGAAGATGATGGTTTCAAATTGAATGTCCAGGATGAACTACAATGGGCAGCAGCATGGCTATACAAGGCTACTGGAAAGTCTTCTTACCTCGACTATGCCTAGTCTTCTGGTGTCCCACAGGATTGTGACACTTTTAGCTGGGATAGCAAGTTTGCTGGAACTAGAGTGCTTCTATCTCGGATATTCTTTCTATTCATCATCTTTCCCGTAATTTTATTTTTATTTTATTTATTTATTTATGATCCTTATACAATGTCTAGAATAAGAAGAAGATATTCAAAATGATATGAACTGAAATAAGTTGGTAATGAAATGCAGTATGAAATTGAACGTAAGAACGCAAGTGCCGCTGGATTATTTCGTCAGCAAGCAGAGAAGTTTATATGTAACATGATACCAAATTCACCATCTCATACAACAACATACACACCAGGTGGACTCATGTACAAGATGACTGGAGGTAACTTGCAATATGTGACTAGTGACACATTTCTATTATTGACTTATGCTAAGTACTTAAACGGTTCCAGTGCAAAGTTTAGTTGTGGTGGTATGACTGTCACACCAAGTCTTCTAAAACAAGCAGCAAAAAAGCAGGTACTTATTGTTATTATTTTTTCTTTTAATTTTTTGGTGAATGAAAAAAATATTGTTTTAAAAGTGTACATAAATTACAAGCATAAAAGGGTAGCGTGAAAAAATTAAAAAGGGTTCTAATTAAAAATATAAATGGATGAGTCCGTTGGTTTGTAAGCTTCTCTCCATTTGTATTTGATGTTTTATGGAAACAAGCTTATTGTCTTTACTGCTATTCTTCAAGCTATCTAAAAGCTCCTGATCACTATTTTGTAGTGGTGGCAATTGGGCGGGTTCGGGTCGGGTTGATAGGGGTATTAACGGTTTAGCACTCAACTCAAATCCGCCCGTTTAATAAACGGGTTTAAATAATCAAACCCACACCCAACCCGCCTTGACCCATTTGACCTGTCTAGACCCGTTTAATTTTACTAAACTTTTTATTATTTATTTTTAGATACATCATCTAATGTCTTGTATAATAAACCTGATTACAGGTTGCAATGAGATTGTAATTTAATACTCAATTTTTTTATAATCTTATTTAATTTCATGTAAACAATAATAATAAAATATATCGTACAATATTCTACTTTAGAGCTCTATCATATAATAGAGAAAAGGAAGAGGAAAAATGGGAAAAAAAATATCCTATTCCTTACATTATGTGTGTGTGCATATATATAAATATATGTATATATAGTTGGTACATCTTTTTTAAGGTATACTAAGTAAAATCTATAGTATAATAACCCGACGAGTTAGAGGGGCTAATCCAAACCAGACCCGTTTACTTGTGGGTTGAAAATCCTCAACCCAAACTCGACCCACTAATTGAAAACTTAAACCCAAACCTGCTAAAAGGCGGGCAGATTTGAGCAGGTTAATGGGTCGGATTGGAAATTTCCAGCTCTATTATTTTGTCTTGTATACAGTTGATAACAAATGTTACAACATAACTCTTGTTTCTTTCAGGTGGATTACATTCTGGGTGTAAATCCAAAAGGTTTGTCATACATGGTGGGATTTGGGGAGAAATTCCCTCAGCATATACATCACAGAGGCTCCTCCTTGCCAAATCTCAAATAAACCTGACAGTATTGGATGTGACAATGGTTTCCAGTTTTTCCACAATGCTGCTCTAAATCCCAACATTCTAAATGGGGCTGTAGTTGGAGGACCTGACCAATCTGATAATTATGCAGATGACAGGGATAACTATGCGCAGTCAGAACCAGCTACATACATCAACGCACCATTGGTAGGATCCTTGGCATATTTGTTAAATCCTAACTACTAGGAGGGAGACTTCCCATGACAATCTTAAGCATGGAAGTTTTGTAAGAAATGAACCATAGATTTAACGAGGAAAGAAGAAGGCATGACTAATAGAAAGGATAGCTTTTATATGCGAGTTGGTTTCTATTTGTAATGTATGGCTGATGTCATTATTCTCTATATATAGAGCCTGTGTGGGCCTACCTTATAAAAAAAAAAACTTATAATTTCGCTCTCTTTGTTTCTTTTGCATCTCTTTGTTTTTTAATAATTTAGATCATTCAGATACAGTATGCAATTATGGGTCATAATTTTATGCTTGCATTTTCATTTCGGAAGATCTTCGGTTCGTTGGAAAGATCTCTTCGATTTTTACGTCGCTATTTCTACTAGTTTATTGAAATTTTAATGTTTTGGTATTCAAAATAAGGTTACAGAAAAGGGATGAACTTAAGAATATTTTTTTCATTAGGGTTTTATTTTAAAAGTCATCTGAGATCACTTTATTTTAATGACTTGGATTAAATTATAGATGGTTAAGATTAGTTGCTTGAGTCTTAAGTTAAGATTTATGATTGCTTTTAGTAGTCTCTTATTTCTTTTAGGATTGTCTTTTAGTAGTTTTCTTGCAGAGATTTGTTTATTAGAATATTTTATGAAATTGAATTGAGAAGTTTTTTCTCTTAGTCCTATTGTTGTTGGAAAATAGAAATGGATTAATTTACACAAACTAGGAAGAGAAGAAGATCACACAAGAGAAACTTCAAAATACTCAAACTGTTGTTTCTATTTTCCACACATCAAATGGTTGATACAAGGGGTATTTA
>JAUPMG010068463.1:0-13264 GCA_031762675.1 Pachysandra terminalis
GAAGAGCCAAAGGAAGACACTGTAAACAAATTCTCAATATCAGACAATGTCACTTGCCTAAAGTACTCTTCTGTCTCATCCCAAATGTTCGAACCATGAGTCTGCACAGTTGAGTTGCCATTTCCCGACGACTTTGCACCCGCCTCTGAATGCGATTTCTTGTGTCTCTTCCGACTCTCCGAGTGCTTCGACAAGAAATTAGCCAAACCAACGGGCAGAGTAAAAACATTGGAGACAACAGCCTCGTCGGAATCAAACGGACATCGCTCGGCGAGGGCTTTCCGAGCCTGAGTATAGTAATCGGTACCGGAAACAACCTCCGGTGGTTGGTTGTCGGAAATCTTGTTAGAAACCCTAGAAATTGGGCAAGGCTTCTCTTCGGTGCCACAACCTCCCTCCGCACCCCTACCCATCATCTTCCGGCGATGGCATCGGTTTCCGGTCATTGCCGCAACGACTCACTAGAACCACCATCACCTCCACCACCACCACAGTCCACACCAGAAACCCTAATTTCAGAAACCCTAACCCTAGCTCCGGTTCTGGTTCTCGCATGCATTGAAACGAAAAGAAAAAAAAAATAGAGGGAAATCAAAATTCGCGTCTCGAATTAGGGTTTTCTGTTAGTTTAGATTTGTTCTTTCGGATCCGTCGATGAGTGACTGGTAATTTTTGTCGAGTTTTGGTTTTGCTTTCGTTCAGAGAGAGAAAAAGAGAGCGAGGGATTTGCGTTTTTTGTAGGCAGAAAGTTGGGGTTGTTTTAAATGAGTTTTATCATAAGACCGACTTAACAGGTGATACGCACCAGGGTTTTAGAATCCTAGTGTTATAAGGATTTACACGTGGCAATTAATTCAATAAATCCCAATTCTTGACTTTATGATACACACCAGGGTTTTAGAAACTACTATTATAAGGATTTTACACGTGGCAAATAATTTAGTAAATCCCCATTGGCCTCCACCACGTGTTATCCAACTTTAACGACTTATGTGGATCAAGATGTTTCTCCACGTGGCAAAAAATTATGTGTAAGTAATTTAATGTCATAGGAGTGGCAGTGGATAAGGTGCAGGTGGCCTTGCCATTTGAGTGAGTTCGGGTGGCATTGGCCACCCGCACATGTGAATGAAAGAAAAAAATATTTATATTTTTTTATTTATTCACATAAATTTAGGTGATGTGAGCCAATAAAGTGCCGCCCGCACTCACCTGCATATGATCCACGCTCGTAAGAATTTAGACATGGCACAAAACCTTTTGCCATTTAATATTTGTTTTGCCGCTTAAAAAATAGTGGGATATGCCAATGGTGGGGCTGGAATCAGAGGGAAAAAAACAATAAAGCTTTATTTTCTATGTTTTTATGTGGGTAGATTTTATTTTTGGAAAATTATACTCTAACCTTTGGAGGTTTTCTGAACAGTAAATCTCTTAAGATTGTTGAAATTACAACAATATCTTTTATCGAAAACCTTAAAAGGGTTCACCATCTAATGACATTGAGTCATTGACTAATATACCCTTTGTAAACCATTCTTCGTCAATTGTTTGATATGTTTTTCTTTTTTTCTTGCTTTAATCAAGAGGCTAAGAGGGATAATTTAGAATTCTGGTTTACCCATTTTATCTACAAATCATTCAATCCTTTATAACGAGTCTATCGGTCAATTGGCTCAATGTCGTTAATTAATCAACTCTTTCAAGATTTCCGATGAAGGATGTCATTATAGTTTCAAAAACTTCAAGAGATTAATTATAAGAAACCTTAGGGTGTTAAGGTATAATTTTCTCTTTTTTTTTTTTTTTTTTTTGGGTAAGAATTAAAGTATAAATTTTCCTTTTATCTTGTATGCTTTTTGTTTGTTGATAGCATAGGATCCGGCTCCGTTTGGGAGTGTAACTGCAAAGGCGGTTTAATGGTTATTGGGATGCGGAATGGAATCAGAGGAGAAAATCGGGAGCGAATCAAATCGGTGCACGTGAGAAATAGGAGGGAAACAAGTTTTTTGGTATATGCATGCAAAAGTATCAAAGGTGACACGCGTCTGAGAGTTTATCAAGCACGATGGATCATGTCACAACAAGTGTGGGACCCCCTTTCTCGGACTGTTGTGTCTAGTTGTGGTTGGTAGATTCGTAGTACTCCAGGTAATAATTGAACCATCCGATCATAATTTACCAAAGTAAAAAGAAAGGAGAGGATACAGCTTGAGTTGAAAGAATTACGATGGAATAACCATATAGCTATCTTCGAGTGTTAGAATGATGCATCTCCCCCAGTTTTCTAAAGACACGTTCTACGTTCTTTTTCTTTCAAATAGTCAATGTCATTAATAAGAGTTGTTGGATTTTCATTAAGATGAACCATGGTGACCTAATTCTAATAAACAACATCCAACTACAAACTGATTTAGTAAATTATGTAAGCCAATTTCAAAGTATTTTTTATAGATTCGTTCTACCAAACAGACTAAATCAAACTACAAACAAATTAATTATGCAATGAATCGAATCATACCAAAACTTCTATAGGGGTTGTATTGAATCTCCCCTTAACATTACCCTCTTTTTTTTTTTGGATAACCTGGGTGTCCGGGCCAGCTTGTGCGCACTACGATTAATCCTTGGGGTCTTGAAGTTAACGACCGGATAAGCCTCCAATGACCCCAAATGAAACGGCCCCACGCAGAATCGAACCGCAGACCCAATGCTTCATGAGGCACCAACTGCAAGTGATCATTGGGGCAACTCGTCGGGATTCCTTTATTACCCTTCAGCATTGTATACTACGAGGGGTGGCAATGGACCGGGTGATCCCCCCGATCTGACCCTATGATTGAGCGGGCTTGATCAAGGGTAAGTGGCCTGTAGGGCCTAGTCAAGCTGAAATTTAGGTCTCGATTAGATTTTCGAGTCAGGCTCAGGTTTATGTTAGACTGACTCAACCTGACCTATACATTACATATAATTACTATTTTTTATACTATATATATAGTATCAATACAAATGTCTTACTTTCATTATATGATCATACTATTTTATAGATTAATATATATATATATATATATATATATATTATCAATACAAATGTATTACATTCATTATATAATCATACTATTTTATAGATTAATATACTATAAATGTCAAAACGTTTTAGTTTTTCCCAGGCATATATGAAATATCCTTGTAATTTATAGTTTTTAATTTTAAAAAGTAACACATTTCAATTTGTAGGGTCGGATTAAGGCTTGATATATTTTAAATACATCGAACTCGGGCTTACACCTTTGAGCCCAAAGATTGGGCCAGGCTTAGGCCAACATAAATAATGTTATATTCGGGTATAAGTCTGGCCTGAACCCACCCAAGCCGGGCCATTTGCCACACCTAACTACTACTACATTAATCCTTAATTTAATTGAATGTTTAAATAATTGGATACATATTTGAAAAGATCACAATATTTTGATATGTTAAATGCTCAACTTATGAACTCACTATCCTGTGGTTCAATTTTCCTATTAATTGCCAAGTGTTAGTGTAGTTGTAGTGGGTGGTTTTGTGAATAGTCACCAAGAGTATGATTATTGACCGACGGAAACCTAAATCAATGAGTGACCATATTCCGTTTCTAGAAGAACTAAAGAGACAAAGTTATGGACCGTCTAATACTGATTGAACCCGGCTAAGGAAAATAGTGGGTCAAGGTGCTAGAGAATCTCCATGCCCTAGGGCTCTAATTGAGATTATGACTGAACCTTTTGCAAGTTGCCTACGTACCCAAATAGGGGATCAAGTTAGACGAAGTTCAAGATCTAGGAATTTGTCAGAGGTCTCCCCTTCTGTCATTTCTCATCATCCTTGAATGAGGGATGTGAGCTGCTATTTATAGTTTTTGGAAAGGAATTAACTGCAGTTAGAATTCCCAACCACCGTTTCTAACAATGGTTAAAATGTTCGCCTGGGGTAGTACTCATTATGTACCCCAGTCTCTTAGGTGGGCCAATCACAAGTCATTTGGATAATTACATGTTTGCCACTAAGAAACTGTGACACGGCCTATAACCCCAATACATCCAAGTGATTTGGGCGTTGGCGATCGGCAAATATAAGTGGTAATGAAAGCGGTTTAGCCTTGGCGTCGTTGAGACTGTCTAGTCTTGGCATCGTCGAGGCAACTAGTCTTAATACTTTCGAGACTATGTGACCTTCTACGTCGTCGAGGTTTCCTCTAGACGGAGGCTATGTATCACCTTCTACGTCGTTGAGCATCGCTCTAGAAGGAGATAGTATCGTCATCGACGTCATCGAGCATCGCTTTAGACAGAGGATGTATTGCATATGATGTCATAGAGCATCACTCTAGACGGAGGATGTATCGCCTACGACGTCATCGAGCATCGCTCTAGACAGATGATGTATCACCTATGACATCATCGAGCATCGCTCTAGATGGAGGAAGTATCCACATCTTACATCTTCTAGAGATGTCTCTCCCTTTAGGTGTAAATTCATATCGATATGTCGACGTCTTACATCGCCCAGGATTGTCTCTCCCCTTAGGTGTTCATATCGACGTGTTGATGTCTTACATCTTCCAGGGCTATCTCTTCTTTTAGGTGTAAATTCATATCGACGTGTTCACTAAGTCGCATCTCTTTAGTGAATGTGAGGCGCACCTCTAATGCTCTCAAGAACCCGAGGGGTTGTCCCATTGCAGGTGGGCGCCCTCGAGTATGACTTGAGAGGATGTCCCATCACAAGTGGGATTCTTAAGAACCCGAGGTATTTCTGCATTGGCATCCTGCTGCAATGGGGTCTGGCATCTCGCAGTGGAGCACCTGTTAATATTAGCTTCATTGCATATTCATTGTAGTATTGATCATCTTGTGATTTATGTAATAAAAAGGGTCATCACGATACCGCACTACCTTCTCCCTATATCTATGTCTTAGTCGTATATTCCTTGAACCGGTTCTTAGAACCGACTGGGGTTCTTCCTTAGGAAGTTCCCGAGGGTTATACCCATGGGTATCAGCAGGGATTTTGCTTGTGTCGGTCATAGTCCTGACACGTGACAGACTGTTATTGGGTTATCTGCCCTTACCATTTTTCATATCTACATTTCAGTCCCTCAACTACGACGATCATCTTCGAGATATTGGCGTGGTCATGGTATAGTTTGACTTACATTGTCACTGCACACCGATCACTGCCCTTGAGCATTGGTGTGGCGTGGAGACGTATCTCTTAGTAGGCATCCTGCCGTGGAGTATTTGCATCCCACCATGTAGTATAGAGACGCATCTCTAAGTCGGCATCCCGCCGTGGAGTATTGGCATCCCGCCATGGAGTATAGAAACGCATCTCTTAGTCAGCATCGTGGAGTATTGGCATCCCGCCATGGAGTATATAGACGCATTTCTTAGTTGACATCCCGCCAGGGAGTATTGGCATCCTGCTGTTGAGTATTGACATCCCGCCAGGGAGTATTGACATCCCGCCATATAGTATAGAGACACATCTCTAAGTCGGCATCCAGCCGTGGAGTATTGGCATCCCGCCATAGAGTATAGAGATGCATCTCTTAGTTGGCATCCTGCCGTGAAGTATTGGCATCCTACCATAGAGTATAGAGACGCATCTCTAAGTAGGCATCCCGCCGTGGAGTATTGGCATCTTGCCATAGAGTATAGAGATGCATCTCTTAGTTGGCATCCTACCATAAAGTATAGAGACGCATCTCTAAGTCGACATCCTGCCATGGAGTATTGGCATCCTACAAATAGAGTATAGAGACGCATCTCTTAGTCGGCATCCCACTGTGGAGTATTGGCATCCTGCCATAGAGTATAGAGATCAATCTCTAAGTCAGCATCCCACCGCGGAGTATTGGCATCCTGTCATAGAGTATAGAGACGCATCTCTAAGTCGGCATCCCGCCGCGGAGTACTGGCATCTTCATATAGAGTATAGAGATGCATCTCTTAGTCGGCATCCCGTCGTGAAGTATTGGAATCCTGTCATAGAGTATAGAGACGCATCTCTTAGTCGGCACCCCGTCGTGGAGTATTGGCATCCTGCCATAGAGTATAAAGACGCATCTCTTAGTCGGTATCTCGCCGTGGTCATATGATAATATGATGGTCATCGTCGGCGTATGTTGTTTGCCACCAAGGCCAATCCCCTAGTACTAGGATTTGGTTTTTATCATTCCCTTTATTCTTTTTGGACTTTGGTACATATACTAGTCCCCACGAGACTTGGTAATATTAAATCATAATGGTAGTGCCTGGCGCCACCTCATCCGCAGGATGGGGGCTCTTGGGGTTTAGTGCCAGTAGGATCAGTCCCCACAGGATATGATAATATTTGTTCAAGTCAATAAATAAATAGTAATTTATTTTCTTGGCGCCACCTTACCCGTAGGTGAGGCTGCCTTTCACATCCCCTCTGCTCCAAGGGTCTAATGCCAGTAGGATCAGTCCTCACGGGACTTAATAGTTTAGTTTGACCAAGTCAATAAATTTTGAGTTTTCCTGGTGCCACCTCACCATCAGGCAGGGTTGCCTTTGACATCCCCTTTGCTCCTGGGGTCTAGTGCCAGTAGGATCGGTCCTAAAGGCAGGACATCATGCCTTTGAGATAGTTTTTTTTTTTTGGGCTTGGCATTATGCCTTGCCTTCAGCAGCATTGGTGTGACGTCATGCCTTTGCATTTTTTTTTTTTTTTGCCTTAGGGGCCTAACTGCTCGATCCTCCTCGAGACTTTGCTGCAATCATCTATAGCTAGTCTTCCTCGAGACCTTGCTGTAATCATCAATACCTAGTCCTCCTCGGGACCTTGCTACAATCATCAATAGCTAGTCCTCCTCGGGACTTTGCTGCAATCATCAATAACTAGTCCTTCTCGGGACCTTGCTGCAATCATCAATAGCTAGTCATCATCGGGACTTTGTTGCAATCATCAAAAGCTAGTCCTCCTAGGGACCTTGCTGCAATCATCAATAGCTAGTCCTCCTCGGGACTTTGCTGTAATCATCAATAGCTAGTCCTCCTCGGGACCTTGCTGAAATCATCAATAGCTAACTCCTCGGGACCTTGCTGCAATCATCAATAGCTAGTCCTTCTCGGGACTTTGCTGCAATCATCAATAACTAGTCTTCCACAGGAACTTGCTGCAATCATCAATAGCTAGTCCTCCTCGGGACCTTAATGCAATCATCAATAGCTAATGTATGCGCACATACTTTCCTTATTTTTGCACTGTTTTGATCAATTCCATAATCTGCTTGATCTTTCTCTCATAGGCCATGCTGGCTCATCCTCCAAGCACAGTCAGCGCCCTATGGGTAGTCACCCAATCCTTGTTCCAGATGAGGAAATTTCGACCTCTGATCTTGAGGTTGAAGAAGATGAAGGAAAAGATGTCGATGGGGGTCCAACTCATGACTCATGCCTTATTAGCCTTAATGTTGACCCATGACATTATAGCCTCGGCTTGAGTAGAATGGCGTTAGTTGCAGTAGTCTCTCCTAGTACTTCCCTTACATCACGCTGGACTGAGAGGGATGAGACTTTGATTTTTCTTGTTAGTCTATTTTCGTTCTAAGTATATCTTTTGCTTATGTGAAGTGATTGTTTTAACTCTTGCAGGTGAGTCTCCCAGGCGTCAATGTCCTCCTACTCCTGGTGTTGGGGATGCTACTACTGATACTCCCTTTGTAAGGGAGGAGACTCCTATTGCTTCCTCGGTACCTTCGAGGAAGAGATCATTCAAACTACAAAGAAGGAGTAGTCCTCGCTCTCCCTTAGTGTTGACTCCTCCTAGACCGGTGAGATTTCCTGGTCCGATCGTGGATGTACCACCGGAATCCTCGATCTCTGATGAGGAGGGTGTTCCTGTTGTTGACGCCTCTAGTGAGAGTGGTCATTCTCATGACTCCATTGATGATGGATTCTTGGATTCTACGAGTGTGGATGGCTTATGTTGATCCATTACTACCTCCTATTGAAGCGGACACTCGCCTCATATTCGTAAAGAAGATCTACATCCCCTTCGGATACGGCTCTATTCTTCGGAGGGTTATTAATCATTATGGTGATCTCAGCACTGAGATAACCTTTTCTAGTCCTCGTGTGCGAGCCTTCTTTTACTCAACTGTACGTTGGTTGGTTGGACGTCTTTAGGAGACACAGCTCTCTGCTCTTACCATGGAGGATCTCCATGATACGCTGAAGGAGCTAGAGGTTCCCTTAGCAGCCGGGATGAAGCTAAATTGGTTAACAGGGCACTTAGACGCCATGGAGGACGTCTTGGAGCACCTCACATGTTATCGAGAGCTGAAGGTTTCTCCTACTACACGTCAAGACTTAGAGTCTCATATAGCTGATCATGAATCCCAGATCGACGCATTGCGCGCCCACTTGTTATGAGAAGAAGTGCAGCTGTCTGTTGTCAAAGCCAGCTTGACAAGTGGTGATGGTAGACTTTCTGCTGCACGTTCTTATTTGAATCGGCCTTCCCTTACTCTCGATCTCTTGCGAGTAGTAGTTTCGGTTCTCATCGATCATAACCTATAGCGTACAGAGGAGACTTAGCCAATGTGCCTGGAGTATTTTCCAGCTCATGCAAATCGTCAGGTAAATCCTCCTCACGTCTTTGTTCAATAAAGTGAAGAGACGATGCTTCGACTTGCTCTGTGGCCTTCATCTTACTCTTCGGTATTAACATTCTTCTAATGGTGATCAGTAGGTAGGATACTTGGTCCCTAATGGAGTCGTCAAAGTGTAGTGGGTGGTTTTATGAATAGTCACCAAGAGTATAATTACTGACTGACGGGAACCTAAATCAACGAGTGACCGTATCCTGTCTCTAGAAGAACTAAAGAGTCAAACTTGTGGATTGTCTAACACGGTCGAATCAGGCTAAGGAAAATAGTGGGTCAAGGTGCTAGAGATTCTCCAAGCCCCAAGGCTTTAATTGAGATTATGACTGAACTTTTTGCAGCTACCTATGTACCCAAGTACGGATCAAGTCAGATGTAGTTCAAGATCTGGGAATTTCGTCAGAGGTCTCCCCCTTCTGATATTTCTCATCATCCTTGAATGAGGGAAGTGAGCTAGTATTTATAGCTTTTGGAAGGGAATTAATTGCAGTTAGAATTCCCGACCACCGTTTCTGACGGTGGTTAAAACGTTTGCCTGGAGTAGTACGCATTATGCACCCCAGTCTTTTAGGTGGACCAATCACAAGTCGTTTGGATAATTACAGGTTTGCCACTGAAAAATCGTAACACGGCCTATAACCCCAATACAGCCAAGTTTTGGCAAGCCTCACGACCCCTAGATATGGGAGTTGGCGATCAGTAAATATAAGTGGTAATGAAAGATGTTTAGCCTTGGTGTCGTCAAGATTGTTTAGTCTTGGCGCAATCGTGGCTACTAGTCTTAGTACTTTCAAGGTCCTCGAATCTTAGTACTTTCGAGACTATGTGACCTTCTACGTCGTCGAGGTTCCCTTTAGATGGAGACTATGTATTGCCTTTGACGTCGTTGACCATTGCTTTAGACGGAGGTAGTATCGCCTACAACGTCATCGAGCATCGCTCTAGACGGAGGATGTATCACCTACGACGTCATCAAGCATCGCTCTAGACGGAGGATGTATCACTTACGACGTCATCGAGCATCGCTCTAGATGGAGGATGTATCACCTACAATGTCATCGAGCATCGCTCTAGACAGTGGATGTATCACCTACGACATTATCGAGTATCGCTCTAGATGGAGGAAGTATCGACGTCTTACATCTTCTAGGGCTGTCTCTCCCTTTAGGTGTAAATTCATATCGATGTGTCGACGTCTTACATTGTCCAGAGCTGACTCTCCCCTTATGTGTAAATTCATATCGACATGTCGAAGTCTTACATCTTCTAGGGCTGTGTCTCCCTTTAGGTGTAAATTCATATCGACGTGTCCGTTCACCGAGACACATCTCTTTGGTGAACGTGAGGCACACCTTTACAGCTCTTAAGAACCCGAGGGGTTGTCCCATTGTAGGTGGGTGCCCTCAAGTATGACTTGAAAGGATGTCTCATCACAAGCGGGATTCTCAAGAACTCGCGGGGTTATCCCATCGCAGGTGGGCACCCTCGAGTATGACTTGAGAGGTATTTCCGCATTGGCATCCTGGTGTAAACGCGTTTGGCATCTAGAAGTGGAGCGCCTGTTAATATTAGCTTCATTGCATATTCATTGTACTGTTGATCATCCTGTGATTTATATAATAAAAAGGGTCATCACGGTAGCGCACTACCTTCTCCCTATATCGATGTCTTGCTCGTATATTCCTTGAACCGGTCCTCGAACCGACCGAGGTTCTTCCTTAGGAAGTTCTCGAGGGTTATACCCACGGGTATCAACGGGGACCTTGCTACGTGTCGGTCATAGTCCTAACACGTGTCGGTCTATTATTGGGCTATCTGCCCTTACCATTTTTCATATCTACAGTTAGTAAACCAATTAAATAAATAAAAAACCAACGAATTTATTTATGTGCACAATATCATGTAAGAAAACCAAGATCGTACCCAGTAAATTAGTACATAAAATCTATATAAACATAAATGTATACCTGTAGACATATCGCCACGCTGTTGAAAGTTATTACATCTCCCTATGTATATAAGACTATTTTCATGGTTATAGTACTACTATCCTTATCGACATAAGTCACCAAACAAGCATGGTCTGTGTAGTATGGAAATAGCATGAAACAATTGTAGACACCCCAATTTGCATTGATGTGCAATTTTGTTTTCTTTGTTTTGCAGCTCCTTGAAGGCATGGCTTGAGAATTGGTAATTCCTGAGTCACCTCTAATTCCTTTATCTGTGTGCGTAAAATTCTTCAAAAAACTCTGAAAAATCATCAAAATGACCTTTTTACCCCTCGAATATCTGTTTAATCAAAACTGATAATTTTTGAAAGTCAAAACAAATTTTCAACTTCAGATTCGATTTCTACACGTCACAAGCTTCGAAACGACAGTAAAATCATTAAAATCCGAGTTCGGAGGGTCAATGGGCATTTTGGTAATTTTGAGTTTTTGCCACATGACAATGATGGTGAGATGACGTGGCGAGGAATCTCGCCACGAGTGCACAAAAATCTCTTTCCTTTTCTTTTCCCACATTTCCTTTCTCTTTTCCTTCCTTTCTCTCTTCCTTTCCTTTTTTACTTTCCTTCCTTTTTCTCTTCCCTTTCCTTTCTCCTTGCTTTCCTTTCTCCTTCCCTTCCTTTCCCTCTTCCCTTTCCTTTCTCTCTCTTTCCCCCCTCTTTTATTTAAGAATGCAAGGGACGAATTGTAGAGGGGACCAAAAAAAAAAAGGCTCGGAGAGACTCAGAAATTGTCTAAAAAAAAGGCTTCCCAAAATTTTCTCTGTCACTATTCATCTTCTTCTCCATCCAAATCCAACGACGGGGTCGAATTTCCAGCGTACATTTCGGCGAGCAAACCCTGTAATCCAGTTCTTTATCCTCTCCAAATGCTCTGATTTTAAGGAGTAAAGAAATCCCAATCAACCTCCAATCCATTCCGGCGGAAAACTCGGCGACGATGGCAACATCCTCGTCCGGTGGCATTCCGAACAACTCCTTTAAACCGGTAATCTTCTCTCTCTCTCTCTCTCTTTCTCTCTCTCTCTCTCTCTCTCTCTCTCTCCCTCTCTCTCCTCATTTCTTCTTTTCTTCTTCTTCTTCTTCTTCTCGTCCTCTGTTCTTCATCCATCCTCCATTTGAACCCTCCACCTGTAACTCTCATCCTCCATCCGCCCTCCACTTGCAACTCTCGTCTTTTCCATCCGCCCCACTTCATTCCCTCTCTCCCTCTGTTCTCACATCCTCTCTCCTTCTCTTCATCTCAGCAACCAACCCCATCTCTAATCACTTTTCTCACCAAACACAACTCACCTCGCACCACATTCTCACCACTTCCTTTTTTTTTCTCACCCCACAAACTTAGTAACAGCTCCATACCCGTACGCCCAAAACCACCGGCAACTTAAACCCGATCTGACCCTCTGTTTTCCCCTCCAAAACCCAAATCTGTCCACACCAGTAAAACTAGCACCCCTTTGTTCGAACCCAATCATCACAAATAGTAATTCAGCGACCAAAACCCAGAAGAACTCCATTCAAATCCCATCATCTCACTACTACTGCTGTAGCAGCTTCACTTCACTTACCCAAAATCCCTCCTATATCCTCTGCCCCCTCTCTTGGTTCTCCTCTCCCTCTCTTTGCTGCTGCTGCAACAACAACAGCACCACCATCTCTCTCTCTCTCTCTCTCTCTCTCTCTCTCTCTCTCTCTTATTCTCTTCTATTTTCCCTGTTCCATCTTCTTCTTCCCCTGTTTCCCTGTGTCGTTTTCTTCCTCTGTACAAAAAACAACAACCAGAAAAGTTAATTACAGAACCCCTCCCCAAAAAGAAAAGGAAATAACCAAAAAACCCCTCTTAACCCAAACTTAAAAGACCCCAAAAGACCCCTGGAGTAACCCCGAACCAGATCAAACCCAATCCAAATCGAACTGGATCGAAACCAATTAACCCAAATCAAACCAAATTAACCAACCCGGTTCCAAATCAAATCAAGCCTTGAACCAAAATCCAAGTCAAACCTAACCCAAATCAGACTGAACCCAACCCAAATCAAACCAATTAAACCCAACTAAGTCCAAAAACCCAACAAATCAAAAAACCAGAAAATCAAACCAACAACCCAGAAAACCGGAAGAGCAAAAACCAGAATCTCAAAAGTTGGACTTAAGGTCCTGTTTGGACTGAAAAAGGGTTTTTTTTTTAATTCACTTTTTGTCATCATCCTCTCAAGCTGAGCTCATCAAGGATGCTCAAAGCTTAGGACAACACAACGGAGACTTTGCATTGGCCACAGGTATTTTAATTTGCTTTTTATTTTTTATTTTTTTTATTTTATCTGGTTTATGTAAATTAAAGTATGTTGTCAATGAAATTCTTGTGGAATTATTTTTAGTACTTTATCATTTAAACCAATTATTAGGATTTTTCTTGAATTTTAGTTTATTTAGATTATTTTGTAAAATTTATCAAATTGGCCAAACATTTTTGAACTGAGAGTAGATGGGTGTCTAACACCTTCTCATCTCTCAAATAAACCCCCTTACCTGAAATCTGGTTAGACCACTTAAAAATTGTACATTTTGGTCTATTTTGCAAT
>JAUPMG010068474.1:0-24391 GCA_031762675.1 Pachysandra terminalis
TAATATTTATTAGCTTTTAGATCTAAGTATTAAAAGTCCCTAAGATATCTCAGCCACACATTATAACTTAAAGAGTTGTGATTGTGTGTGAAGCACTTTAGTTTCATATTGTGCAACCCACCAATCACAAGCAGTCAAAGTCAAACATGTAAACTAACTTCTAAAATTTTAAATTACCCTTATATTTAAATTAATTATAAATAAATCCCTATAAAAGTTCAAGTTATTACATCTTAGCGTGCCAAAAGACTACGTCGAAGTACAGAGAGGCATTTCCAGTCCATGGAAATGTCGTCGAGGGAGTTTCGGTGCACCGAGGACCTCGGCGAGAATTTTTGGTGCTCCAAAACCTCGCCGAAAACCCCACCAAAAATCCTGACTGAGCCATACTTACCCAGCTTTCTAGAATTTAGAAAAGAATATGTCATTTTTGCATGGACCCTTGGTTATTCCGGTAGAGAAGTGAGAAACCTTGAATTTCTTGAAATTGTTTTTGGATACAAATGATTAGATGTGTTATTCTTGAAAATTTTGTTAAAACTTTGAACTTTGATTTATAATTCTTTGATAAGTTTAAACACATGAACACATGATCAGTTGACTAAGGACTCTAAACGTTGCTTTTTATTACTTATTCTTGGATAGTGCGATTTCACTTGTTTCACTTTGAACATAGCACAAGCACACTAGCACATAGTTTAGGAATGAAATGTGAAACAATTTATGGATGATTTTGATGACTTAAGTTCTGTTGATTGACTTGTGGATGAATAACCTTGGCATGATGTTATGGTTTATTTTTGTTTATCTATTTAAAATAAACGAGTAAGTTCTTAATTATTGATTTGAGCTTTCTGCTAAGTAATCGGGCCTCTTACCTCAATAATCAATGAGTGCTCGCATCAAAAGGTGTGGAGTTTGGAATGGTTGATAATGTGGCTAGTTTAGCTTTGTAGCCTTTTTGACTCGAGTAAGTAAACCCGTAGAGGTGTTCTTTACACCTAGTGCCCTTGAGCCATCTGGTTTGGGAGTCATTGGCCTAACACTTGATACATGGGTCAATTAGAAAGCTTAAGGGAGCTAGACATTGCACAGTCCACATATCTAAAATATATATAATAAAGATTCCAATGAATGTTATGTCTTGTTTGTTTCATCTAATAAGGATTCCACTGAATTTGGAGGGATTGAATCATGTATAACGGAATTATTTTGAAGCCTCATAATTGTGTGGTAGTTCACTTTACACCAAAGGAACTTGTGGTGTTCCACTATTTAATTATAAGTGATTATACTCATTTTTTATTTCTTAAGATTGTGAACATGGAGTTTGTCTTTTTAAGCTTACCATTGAATGTTAACCATTGTTCTTTGTGATACTTTATTTTCTTTGATAACCATTGTTTCAAGTAATTTAATGTTTGTGGGTATCATTCTGGTAAACTCTCACGAAACTATAACTCGTCCACTAGGGACACCTAGGGGTTTAAAGGCTTGTTGCATATGCCAAATACAATCGAAAGTGGTATAGTTAGAAACCTTTTTGTTTTGTTTGTTGTTTTAGTTTTGCTAGGGACTAGCAAAAGATAAGTTGTGGGGTGTGATAAGTCATGAGTTGTTACATATTAAACCGTTAATCACATGACTTATCTGGAATTTTCTTATACTAAACTTTTTCATTATGCATAGAATTTACCAATTCTTTCCCAACATTGCATTATATTTTAAATGTCTCATTTACACTCAATTTATTAATGCAGAGACAGTTTCGGAGACAAATATAGTCGATAGAATTCAGACCAAGATCGGGTCGGATCAAACTCAAAAGGAATAAAATTAGAAAGAAAGAAGAATGAAGCGGACCCTGACCCAACCAAGGCCAGCTGACTCGGACTTGCCAACCAAACCCGATTCAGCTCAAATCATCATGAATAAAAGGTATGATTCAATTTTGGAAAGAAAATTGAATTGGGAAACCAGAAAAAGAGCCGAATTGGGAAGAAAGTGGTGGTCGTGCGCTTTTGGCAAGAAGAATTCTTCAAGCAAATAAACCGAATTGGCAAGAGACGATTAAGAAGGAAAACCAAAACTGAAATTGGCAAGGACGCGTTAGAGTTTTGGGCAGATCGTGCGTTTGAGAAGAGGAAGATCGAGAGTTTTGGACAGAGATCAAATGGGGAAACAACACTGAATTGGAAAGAAGAAGAGGCGAGATGGGCAAAGAAACCAAGATGAAATTGGGAAGGAGCGTTTTGGCAAATCGTGAGTTTTCATGGGGAGAAATTGGATTGTGAATTTTATAAATAGAGAGGAAGGACGAGTTCTCCATCAACCAATTAATTCTGAATTTTTCTACACGTTTTGGAGCTTTTCTTCTTCATCTTCCATGGCAGCCAAAACTTCTTGCAAAGGCTAGGGGTTATCTTCCTTTGTATTGGTATGAGCATTTATTGTAATTCATCTTGAATTTTAATGGAATTATGTTTGGTTTTTCATCTATTATGATTTCTTGTGATGTATGTGTTCTTCCATACCTTTTATGAGTTCAATCAAGTTTTTCTCATTATTAAGAGGAATTTCTCATGGTTTCTAATAGGAATCTAAAATTGAATTGAATGGGTTTTTCTAAAAGTTGATCTAGCCATATCATTAACCGTGGTTACGAGATGTTCCTGAATTATTTTAGGTCAATCAAATCAAGGGTTTTCATAGCAATCAAGCATATGATATTTTATCCGAGTCACAATGAATTTCATATCGGTTCAAGGAACTACCCCGATGCCTGAGCACTCTTACCATCGAATTTAATCCTTTTATTCATTATTGAACCTTTAACAATTCCTTTTAGAATAATACTAGTAATTTTTCCACCATTATAATTGTGCTTTAATCCCCTTTTGCCTTGAATTCCCATGCTCTCTGTGGTTCGACCTCGGACTCACCGAGTATTATATTTCTTCGAACTCCTGCACTTGGGAATGAGCAAGCATAGGGCGTGAACAGCCTTTCTTTTGGAAAAGGAGAATTAGGGTTTTAGGTGGTTGAGAGAAGAAAAATAAGAGAAAAAGAAGGGAGGCTGAAGCTAGATCTATAAAAGAGAGAAGAGGCAAGAGAGAAGAAGAATAGGAAGAAAGGAAGAGGAAGCGCTTGCTAATCAATTATCTAAACCATAACCATAAGTCTCATTTTCTGTATAGTTCTTACGGAATATTGTGGTCGAACTCAGATTTATCGTATGAATTTGTATTTGATTTCCTTATGTATGAAAGCATGATTTATTCAATTATATTGGATAATGGATGATAGTATAATTATTCTTTTGATTCATGGTTTGGTACACTGTGAGCATGTGATGTTAAATATTTGATTTATTCCATTGATTTTGCCAAATGATGATCTAATGTGTTTTTGGTTGATTTAGTATTGATTAGAAGTGTTAAAATTGGTTTCTATTCATTCGGATCAAAGGTAATCTCAGATTGGGATTTCCTGGAACTTGGAAAATTCCTAGAATTCGTGACCCGTCAGCAAGCACCGGCACACCGGTGGTGCTGCCGACAGGGACCTAAAATACACTGGATTCACCCCACGGGCAGGCACTGGCACACTGATGGTGCTACCGACAGGGTATAATAGTGGTATAGATGTGGGAATTTTGGTGGCTTGGTTGGGAGTTTGTGCTAAGTGAATGAGATATGGTATTTTCGAATCAAAGGGTGGTCAGAGGGCTTGGGCCTACCTGCGGGGAACCAACTTTGAGTTCCACAGTACACCTTACCTTCCGACCAGCCTATTGACTTGACTATGACACGGGGTTGTGAACTCTATATGTTTGGTGATTGGATTGAGGACTATTATTATTGTTTTGATTGAGTAGTACTTGTTTTGGAAAGGATACCCGTGATGGCATCGGCGGATTATTCGTGTGTATGGGTGCACGGATAGCTTCCCAAGGATGTTATCACAGGAAACCCAGCGAATATATGCGAAGGATACCCGTGATGATATCCGACAGATTATTCGTGTGTATGGGCAAACGGATGGCTTTCGAAGGGTGTTATCACTAGAAATCCTACTGATACATGGACTGATTAGCTTGTCCGGTCAACCGGGAAACGATGGATAGAGTCGTGGATTGATTAGCTTGTTGTAGTGACCCTGACCCGACTGGAATAATTATAGATTAAATCCTAATTAATCTAATAATTAAACACCGGGGATTTTATGAAATACACAAAGTAGGATTGGACTAATTAACAAATATGAAAAACTATGGGAAAATTGTCTAAATAATTAAGAATTAGTGTGTGGGATGGACTACTAATCTATATGTGCCAGGACAATAAGGCAAACAAATTGGGCCCAAAACACAGTAAAAAGTCCAATAGGACTTAGACAGGTAATTAAAAATTAAAGTAAGGGTAATTAAGGAAGATAGCAAACACACAACTAATTCTCTTCTATTTGAAATTTAAATTCAAATATTTGAATTCAAATAAACCAAAAAGGGATAGAGTTCTAGTAGGCAAAGGAACCTAGAACTAGGAAAGAGGAAATAGAACATTTCTCTCTAGGATTGGACGTCCAAAACAGAGGAAGAAGAAAGGAGGTTCAGGCTTGGTTCTACAAAAAAAAAAAAAGAGAGGGAATGAGAAGGCCATTAGAGAAGAAAGAAAAAGAAGAAGTAATGGAGAAAAATAAGAGAAAAACATATTGTGGGAAGAAAAAGACAAGGGAAACTGAGAAGAAGAAAGTAGAGAAAAGGGAAAGAAAAGAAAGGTAGGGATTTCCATTGATTTTACGGTAATCATATTCATGAATCTTAGCAATGCTATAGCTATAGATTTGAATGCATGATTACATGAATTGCAACATGATCTAAATAGTGATCTTATAATAAGAGTATTGAAGTAATAAGATGGTTGATTGCTTGCTTACATGATTAACATGCCAATAAATATGTTTGTTGTGTCTTTGGTGTTCATATATGCTTATATGAATCACATGGGAATTCTGAGATTATGTTGTATGTTGATTGATTATGTAGTGTAGATCTATAAATGCAGTTTAGATGAGGATATGTTAAGTTTGGATTATATATATAATGAATATGATTTGGTATTTTGGGCTTAGATGAATAAAAATGCCTATTTGAGAGCCCTATGAAGAAAACCTAAATCTGGGTTAAATCGTACATTCTCTAGGTTCGTCGGTACATACCGAGACAAATACCAAAATCATCGGTAGGTCACTCAGTACATACTGAGACATCTACCGAGAGTTATCAAACTCTCAGGATGATCTACCGAAGCTTAGTACATACCGAGGTATCAACAGAGACCCTCAGTGGATCATTCGGTACATACCAAACCATCTACCAAGAATCATCAAACTCTCAAGAAGATCGATCAAAGCTCGGTACATACCGAGACATCGACCGAACCTTTTGGTAGGACCGTTGGTACATATCGAGCATCCACCAAAGCTCAAATGACTTCAAATTTTGAGGGAAGATCCCTAAGTGAGTTGTACACATGCCTATGAAGTTAGTTTGTGTGCGAAAGATGTGATTATGGTCGAATATTAAATAGTGTACAATAAGGTTTAAAATTTAGGAAAATAAGGCAGTCCTAGATAAGATATAAGGAGATTTCGATTTTAATGAGTTGAACATGGATATTGGACTACATGGTAGGATTAGGATAGTTAGCAATGTTTGTATAGGAAATTGAGTAGATTGAGTGGTGCTTGTAGCATTCACTGTTCAGGTTTATGCTTGGCTCTAATGATGATTTGTATGGTGTATGATTTGTATATGATTGATTGTGATGTTTGAATTATGGTTATGAGTGATGCTGGGAGCATTCATTGTATGTTATGAGTGATGTTGGGAGCATCCATTATATGATTGAGAGTGGTGCTGGGAGCATCCACTAGTAGTCAATGGGATTGATTATGTTCTATGTAAGGGTGTGTTTTCACCGTGGGTGGAAGTCCCTTAAGGAAATCGTACTGGTGTGTTCTTCCGTGAGGTGAAAGTCTGATGCGAATCTCGATTGACTTTCTATCGAGACCCAACAATAATGTTGGATTATTTGCCCAAGAAAACTAAAATACAGAAGTTTGATAAAAGGAAAAGGAACCCCGACCCAACGTTCATAAACGGAACGTGAACCAAAGGTATAAAGTAGCAACCCCGACCCGGTGACAATAAGTGAGTCACAAATCGAAGGTATAAATCTGAATGCCATAAGGAAGAATCCTTGATAAATTCACAAGTTCTTTGAAGAACCAAAAGAGGAAGCAAACCTCACGTTTTCTATTAAAAAGCCAAAGTGTTTTCTTCACTACATTGCAGGCTATTTATAGCTTTTTGCCTAACACATCAACTATAATGGAAAGAAACTAATTGAGTCCTAAAACAAGAAAGTAAAACTAAGAAAGGATAATAAAAATAAGAACCTAAACTTTATGAACAATTTAGCTTGAAGATAGCCGCTCATCCACGCCTAAGGAAGGTCTGAAGTAAGGTAAGTACATAACTGAAATTGTGCCAAGATTTGATTCATCCATATCTGGAGTAGCGCTCGATATCAATGCGATCGATCGCACTACGATCGATCGACTGTGCCTTCTTCAACAGCGATTAAATTGAAGATTCCTTCATCTTCCTTTGGGCCAAGCTTGGAATGCCCCATTTTAGAATCAGCCCAAATCTCCTGAATCAGCCCATTGAGTGCTTCTTTGATCTTCTTGGATCTTGCTCTAGTAATAGGCCCAACTGGAACATGTAGCAGATCCTTTGATGGTGCGTTATGATGTTGATTCTCATCATTCTCCCCCTCTTCAAAAGGATTCGCCCTCGAATCGTCACCAACATCAAAAGGAGAAAGATCAGAAACATTAAATCTAGCACTAATGTTATACTCACCTGGAAGATCCAACTTGTATGCATTATCATTGATTCTGGCAATGACTTGGAATGGACCATCCCCTCTAGGTTGTAGCTTAGACCGCCGATGGGCTGGAAATCTTTCCTTTCGCATATGCACCCAAACCCAATCACCCGGTTCAAAAATGACCTATCTGCGGCCCTTGTTGGCTTTGGCCGCATATTGCTCATTTTTCTATTCTATGTGTTGGCGGACACTTTCATCGAGTTTTTGCACCATTTCAGCCTTCTTTTGTCCATCCAAACTAGCCCTTTCAATAACTGGCATAGGCAACAAATCCAAAGGAGTTAGTGGATTAAAGCCATTAACATTCTCAAATGGTGAAAATTCAGTAGTAGAATGAACACTCAGATTATAAGCAAACTCAATAAATGGCAAACAATCTTCCAAAATTTTCAATTTCTTATGAATTACAGTACACAACAAGGTAGATAAAGTTCTATTTACTACCTCAGTTTGTCCATCCGTTTGGGGGTGACA
Source organism: Pachysandra terminalis (assembly GCA_031762675.1). NCBI lineage: Eukaryota > Viridiplantae > Streptophyta > Magnoliopsida > Buxales > Buxaceae > Pachysandra > Pachysandra terminalis. Next base: position 7,434 of record JAUPMG010068474.1, read on the forward strand.
AGCAGTCGAAAACAACAATTTAGTGCCCAACTTGCCCCTCAAAACTTTCCAAAAATAGCTAAGGAACTTGACATCCCTATCCAACATAATAGTCCTAGGAACACCATGGAGCCGTACTATCTCTTTAAAGAACAAATCAGTGATGTGGATGGCATCATCGGTTTTATGACAAGATATGAAATGTGCCATCTTAGAAATCTATCAACCACCACAAAAATCAAGTCTTTACCTTTCCTTGACCTAGGTAGGCCTAAAACAAAGTCCATAGAAATATCTACCCAAGGCGCACTAGGTATGGGCAAATGAGTGTATAACCCATGTGGTAAGACTCTAGATTTGTCCTGTCTACATGTAACACATCTAGCACACAATCTCTCAACGTCACGTTTCATCTTTGGCCAAAACAAATGTTCATTCAACACATCTAAAGTCTTCCTTACACCAAAATGACCCATCAAACCGCCTCCATGTGCTTCACGCACAAGCAGATCACGCATAGACCTATTGGGTACACAAAGTCTATTTTCTTTAAACAAGTACCCATCGAATCTGTAGAACTTACCAAACCATGCCCTCTCACATTCTTCATACACATTAGCAAAGTCATCATCATTAGCATACAATTCTTTAACAAATTCAAATCCCAATAACTTTGCATTTAAAGTGGAGACAAGGGCATACCTTCTTGATAGTGCATCAGCCACAATATTGTCCTTACCTTGTTTGTATTTGATTACATAAGGAAAGGTCTCAATGAATTCCACCCACTTGGCATGCCTTCTATTCAACTTACCTTGTCCTTTCAAGTGCTTCAAAAACTCATGGTCGGTGTGTAAAACAAACTCCTTCGACCATAGGTATTGTTGCCAAGTCTCCAATGCTCTCACCAGTGCATAAAGCTCCTTGTCGTATGTTGGGTAGTTCAAGGCGGCCCCATTTAGTATTTCGCTAAAATAAGCTATTGGCCGCTTCTCCTGCATTAAAATAGCTCCAATACCAATTCCTAAGGCATCACATTCAATTTCAAAAGTACTAGAAAAATTAGGTAACGCTAATAAAGGAGCACTACATGACCTTTCTTTAATCCCAGAAAATGCACGATCTTGCTCAATACCCCATTTAAACCCCACTGACTTTTTAACAACTTCAGTGAGTGGTGTGGCTAATGTGCTGAAATCTTTGGCAAAGCGCCTATAAAAGCAAGCCAAACCGTGAAAGCTCCTTACCTCCGCAATGGACGTTGGTGTGGGCCATTCCTTGATAGCCTTTACCTTTTCCTCATCCACTTCAATCCCTTTCGCGCTAACAACATATCCAAGAAACACAACTTTGTCCAAGCAAAAAGAACATTTCTTTAAATTGGCATATAATTGTTCCTTTCTCAAAACGTCAAGCTCACAATGTAAAAGTTCAATATGCTCATCTAAGTTCTTGCTATACACCAAAATATCAGCAAAATAGACCACAACAAATTTGCCTATAAACGCACGCAACTCATGAATGTACTTGGTGCATTAGTTAGGCCAAAAGGCATTACTAACCACTCATACAACCCATATTTAGTTTTAAAAGTAGTTTTCCATTCATCACCCTCTTTCATCCTAATTTTATGATACCCACTTTTCAAATCAATTTTTGTGAAAACACACGACCCATGCAACTCATCCAATATGTCATCTAGGCTAGGAACGTGATGTCTATACTTTACCGTAACGTTGTTGATGGCCCTATAATCAACGCACGTTCTCCACGTTCCATCCTTCTTAGGCACAAGTAACACCGGTACTGCACACGGACTCATGCTCTCTCTCACGTGGCCCTTGGTCAATAACTCCTCGACTTTCCATTGGAGTTCCTTTGTCTCCTCCGGATTAGTCCTATAGGCTGGTCGGTTAGGGAGTGGCACACCCGGTACAAAATCAATTTGTTGCTCGATTCCTCTAATAGGTGACAGCCCACTAGGCACATCATTAGGGAACATGTCATTATATTCCTGGAAGAGAGAATTAACAACACTAAGCAAAGTTTCGTCAAGTTCGTTAGTATTAAAACATGCCTCTTTATACAAGAGTACAAATATGGGCTTGTTTGTATAAAAAGCACTCTTGACATCACTCGCCTTAGAATAAAAACTCACCTTTGTTTCATTTTCTCTCATTTTCTGCACTCTCTTTTGTTTTTCTCTCACTCTCTTTTTTTTTTGAACTCTCGGTCTCACAATTTTTTTTCAACTCATTCTTTTTTTCAGTTTGATTTGATCTTCATACACTTGTCTTGGAGTCAATGGTACAAAAGTAACGGTTCGATTGTCTTTTACAAAAGTATGCCCATTCTTGAACCCATCGTGAGTAATCTGCCTATCATATTGCCACGGCCTACCCAATAATATGCGACCCGCATGTATTGGAACAACATCACAAAGTACCTCATCCTTGTACTTCCCAATTGAGAAAGCAACTAGCACTTGCTTGTTTACCTTAACCTCCCCACAATCATTCAACCACCGCAACTTATACGGACTAGGGTGTTTCAAGGTACGTAAATTCAGTTTTTCCACTAAAAATGTGCTAGCCACATTAGTACAACTTCCCCCATCAATGATCATACTACATACCTTATTGCTGATATGGCACCTAGTATAAAAGATGTTCTCCCTTTGTTGCTTTATGTCATCCACTTTGATTTAGGCATTTAAAGCACGCCTAGCCACAAGTAGTTCCCCTTCCACCGGATACTCCAGATCATCGTTACAAACATCCCCAAGTGGTGGTACTTTATCATCATCATCACTTTCACTTTCGGTTTGTTCACTTTCGGTTTGCACCTCTCCATCAACACGGGCGATCATGACCCTCTTATTTGGGCATTGTGAAGCTATGTGACCTACGCCCAAACAACGAAAACACTTAATATCACGATTACGAGTTGTGTCTTCAGTTTTACCTTTGTTGATATTGAAAACTTCGTCTCTTCTCTTTGATGGTTCTGTTTTGGGCTTCAAAACAGCCCCTTCATCCTTCCTCCCATTCGGCCTCCAAGAAGTAGAGGAGCCCGGGTTTTGAAAAGACTGGGTTCCTTTCCTCTTAAGCTGTCACTCCACCTTTATTGCCATGTGTACCACGTCCTCCAACTTCACGTAGTGTTGCAGCTCCACTACGTTGTCAATGTCCCGGCTCAGCCCATTCAAAACCTTGCTATGGAAGCTTCTCTATCCTCTTCTACGTTAGCCCAAATCATGGCGATCTCCATCTCCTTGTGGTAGTCATCCACACTCCTATAACCTTGAGTGAGCCTTTGTAGTTTCTGGTACAAGTCCCTATAGTAGTGACTAGGTACAAACCGCCTCCTCATGAGGGCCTTCATTTCCTCCCATATCTCAATAGGTCTCTCATGGTTTCTCCTCCTGTTTGTCACAAGTTGATCCCGCCAAATAATAGCATAATCAGTAAACTTAAAAAGAGCTAATTTTACCTTCTTCTCCTCGGAGTAATTGTGGTATTCAAAGATTAACTCCAACTTCTTCACCCATTCTAAGTAGGCTTCAGGATCATTTTTCCCTTGGAACGACGGTATCTTCACTTTGATGCATCCTAGATTTCTGTCAGTTCCAACTAGCCATCTCGGACCTCCTCGGAAACCTCTACCACGCCTTTCTTCCCTTGGAACAAATCTGCCCCCACCATTAAAAGAGGCTTGATCCTCTTCATCTCCAAACTCATCCTCTTGGTCACCATCTGAATCATCCATGGGTGCACGCCTTTCTTGCCTTCTGGTGTTAGGACCCTTCGGGGGCGCCCCTCACGCCAAGTAGCAATAACAGCGTCTTGCTTATCCATCCGATCCTGAATCTCATTAAACACCACGTCCATACGTGCAAAGTGTTGTTGTATAGCTTGCAACACGACGGGTGACTTCTCACGAACCTCCCTAGTTGATGTGTCACCCCTAGAAGACATTCTTTCTTTTTTTTTCTTAGTCACTCGATTGCACTACGATCAATCTCACTACGCTCGATCGCACTGCGATCGATCACAAATGTACTCTATTTGTTTCTAACTACAGAGAAATGTTAGAAACAATAGAGAAATATTAGAAACAATTCCGAAAGCTCTATAGAAATGTTAGAAGCAATTCCAAAAATAACTATAGAGAAATGAAAAAATAGATCCGAAAACTATAGAGAACTGTCAGAAACAGATCCTCACAACACTACTCATGTGTTTGCACTCAAAAATGATGATACTCACACTAGTGTTTCACTCTTAAATTGGTCTCACACTCTCTTGCCTTTTTTCCACTAGTAGCTTCCCCTTTTCAGTTCTTTATTGAACTAAAAAAAACTTAATCAAGAAATTCAACTTGGAACATTTAAATGAATACCGATGGCAAAAGAATATTGAATAAACAACGAATTCAAAGGAAGAAGATAAAAATCAGAGAGGGAACGGAACAACGAACAGTCGCTCGATCGCAATTATAAGATCTATCTCAGTACGATCGATCACAATTGTGCGATCGATCTCAAAGTGCCTTTTTTCATACTGGGTACACGGCACAACACTAGAACAAAGCACAAAATTAAGACCAAAGAATATGAGCACAATACGGAAACAAGATGGAAAGATTAATACGGAATTAAAATAAACAGATAGAAAAACCTGATTTTACAAACTTGGCTTTGATACCAAAGGATGCGAATCTCGATTGACTTGCTATCGAGACCCAACAACAATGTTGGATTACTTACCCAAGAAAGCTAAAATGCAAAATTTTGATAGAAGGAAAAAGAACCCCGACCCGACGTTCATAAACGGAACGTGAACCAAAAGTATAAAGTAGCAACCCCGACCCGGTGACAATAAGTGAGTCACGAACCGAAGGTATAAATCTGAACGCCACAAGGAAGAATCATTGATAAGTTCACAAGTTCTTTGAAGAACCAAAAGAAGAAGCAAACCTCACGTTTTCTATTAAAAATCCAAAGTGTTTTCTTCGTTACATTGCAGGCTATTTATAGCTTTCTGCCTCACACAACAACTACAATGGAAAGAAACTAATTGAGTCCTAAAACAAGAAAGTAAAACTAATAAAGGATAATAAAAATAAGAACCTAAAGTTTAGCAAAAATTTAGCTTGAAGATTACAGCTCAACCACGCCTAAGGAATGTCTGAAGTAAGGTAAGTCCATAACTGAAATCGCGCCAAGATTTGATTCGTCCATATCTGGAGTTGCGCTCGATCGCACTGTGATCGATCGGCTGTGCCTTCTTCAACAGCGATTAAATTTAAGATGCCTTCATCTTCCTTTGGGCCAAGCTTGGACTGCCCCGTTTTAGAATCAGCCAAAATCTTCTGAATCAGCCCATTGAGTGCTTCTTTGATCTTCTTGGATCTTGCTCCAGTAATAGACCCAACTGGAACATGCAGCGGGTGCTTGATGATGTTGATTCTCATTAAAGTCCCTTAAAGAACAAAAGTCTACTGGTGTGTTCTTCCGTGAGGTGAAAGTCCCTTAAAGAACAAGGTATTGGTGCATTCTTCCATTAGGTGAAAGTCCCTTAAAGAATGAAATGGTGCATTCTACCATGCGTGCAAGTTCCTTAAAGAATGGATTGATTGTGAATGAGCATGTGATTAGGCTAGGCCTAATTACCCCCGCATTACATTACACATCATTTTCATTTCATAATTGCGTCATACCTCAGTGCGTTGATCATTGCACATGTTTGATTGGAGTGATTGTAGTGCATTTCCATTGTAACTTGCTTGACTTGTTTGTGCTTGTGATTGGTTCGTACTGGTTGTAGCAAGATGGGACCTTGTGGATATTGGTACTGATTATGGGTGTGCTTCCACCGTGGGTGAAAGTCCGTAAAGGAATGCTGGTCGTAGCATGGTGAGACCATGTGGTTGTATTGTATAGTGGGACCATGCAATGTTTGCTTGGCATGGTGGAGCCATGTGGTTGTTTATGAACATAGTGGGACTATGTGATTGACATGATACTTATAATTGTATAACACGGTAGGACCACGTATATGTGATTGTATTGTATAGTGGGACTACGCAATGTTTGCTTGGCATGGCGGGACCATGTGATTGTTTGTGAACATACTGGGACTATGTGTTTATTATGCGATACTTGTTTGTTTGTATCACATGGTGGGACCATGTGGACATTGTTTGTGCACATAATGGGACTATGTATTTGCTGGTATTACATGGTGGAACCATGTGGATATTTGTTTGGTTTGGCATAGTGGGACGATGTAGTTGATGTGATGTACATGATGGGATCATGTAAGGTATGTTTGGATTCATAGTGGGTCTATGAGGATTGGGTTGATTGCATGATGGGATCACGTGTGCCCTATGATTTATCATGATGGGACCATGTGAACAGTTGATATGATATGATCTGATTACTGGTATGGCTTTCAAGGTGAAATGATATTGCCATATTAAATGTGATATATTTATTAAATATGTAAGATTTAGTATGATGATTAGTATGCTAATACATTTGATTGTGGTATTGCTTGTTGAGTGAAATTGCATGAATTAACTGTGTTGTTATGTATACATGAAGATAATTATTATAACTTCTTTGGATTTCGCTACGAGGCTTCGGCTGACCCTTACATTGCAGCAGGTGATCAGTTCGTTTAATGTGCTGATTTGGAGAAGAGATTTATTTGGTTTCAGATACTTGGTTTTTGTGATGGTGTACACTTGGCTCATTATTGACTTGGTCTTGACCGAGTGGGCACGAACTTGTATTATATTAGGTTATATGTAATTTGTGGGTTGTTTGCTCAATATACTTTTAATGTGCTATGGTTTGGTTTTAATTATGAGAGCCTTCCGCTGATGTAACTATTTGAGACTCTGATTAACCTAGATGCGGTTGAATGTTTTGGCTGGTTATCCGTATCCACGTGGTGGGTCTGAAGGTTATTCCCTTGGAATCCTTGAGATCCTATATCTCGGATTTGGGGCGTGACAAAGGTGGTATTAGAGCTCTAGGTTTTAAGTTGTCTAGGCACTAGGAAATCTTAGGGTATGCTGAAAACCTAGGATAAAAACCTAGAAACATGTGAACCTAGGAGACACTTTTGTGAATTGTATTAAATATACTTTGATATAGTATGTGAATATAATGTGGTACGTTTATGTTTCTATGTTTGAGTATATGTGTGTATGCATATGTTAGAACAAAACCATCCTATGACATATGTGGAGACGGTTATTAAGCATAAATGACTAGAGACTAATCCAGACAGTAGGAATGTGATCCTTCCTTTTTCATTTTAAGGGGACGGGACTATTGTAGCTGCAGATACATGAATCCTCAAACTTGAGATTGATTGGGAATGACCACTTATGGAGATAAGAATTATTTAGAATGAGAAGGGCTATAAATTGTCTGACTAGTATAAGTAATGAGACTATATTATGATAACTTAGAAACTTATTAAGCTAGAACCTAATATGAATTTGGAAGAAATTCCAATTACTAAGGGTGTAAGTGTACTTACATGATATAATATACCTTTCCGTATAGGATCAGAATGTAGACATATGTAAGGATAGGAACAGTGCTTGATCTTAGAATTAAATGTACAGAGACATAAATCAGGTTATGAGGCTACTAAACAGAGTTACGGTTAACTATCAACTGGGAAATTCTAGAGAGTACCAAACAATAGTGCTTGAAAGAATAATGCTAAGAACTCATCGGAAGAAAACACTGGTAATAGTGAACCTTAATATTGATAAAATAAAATAGGAAACTTTTCTTAAGGAAATTAATAAAAGGTAAAGAAAAAATTTAATATGGTGAGAAGCGCTAAATAAAAAAATTAAACTATGGACTAACTAATTATAGTTAAGTGATTAGATTTCTGAACCAACCGAGATTTGGAACTGACCCAGATAACTTAACGTAATCTTTAAGTAAAAATATACTTAGTATTAGAGGAACATTTCTATACAAAAAATGCTAAGAATGATTTTAGAAAAATTTTAAAATTAAAAATTTCAAATTTTGAGTTTCGATAGATGCTTCGGTCAATCCATACAGCCTATCGAGACATCCACCGAATGCCAAGCTAAGGTTGTACCGAGGTTTTAAAAGAAGAAATTAAACCATAAAAATGTATTCCTCTTCAAGGGTTCTTCTAAACATCTCTAGGGCTTCATCTAGCACTCCAAGACTCTTCCTTAATCCTTTGGAATCAATTCTGAATAATCCTTACCGGTAAGAATTCCATTTCACATATTTTTTATTTCCATACTTCCTAAATCATGGTTAGATTTAAGAACTCCAACAAGAGGGCTAGACTCACTAGGGCATCTTCTTCTAGAAGATCCCAAGCTCCAATTTCTCCTCCATCTGTCGACTCCCTCGATCCCGAAGGAGAAGACTCCCTCCACATCATTTTGCACTTGAACCTACCCAAGAGAATGTAGTAGAGGAAGTGAATGAATATGAGGCCAAGAAGCTACTCATAAAGAAAAGAATGGATCGGGATGTGATCCGAGATTATGGAGTAGTGGAAAAACTGTGGGCCATAGGATGGGAACCTCCTCTTGATTGGGGTGGCCTTGCACACAATCTATAGTGGTGGAGATGTACTCACACATCACCAGGAAAAACTTTGACTCTATGTCCATCACTTTTGATCTCTATGGCACTACCCGACGCCTCGATCTACAGTTGGTGTCTAGGTTGATGAGAGTGCCCATGAACAACGCACATTCCACTATTCCTGATCCCAATGAAGAAGGAAAGATAAAGCTCACCAAGGTCATCTGCGAAAGGAGAGTACAATGGAATAATAATGGTTCCCTTACTGCCTCCAAGCTTTCTCCCAAGTTTTGCATCCTCCACAAACGTTTCTTCACGAGTGTTTATCCGCGTTCCGGGAACCCTACGGAACTCACTCCTTTCATGGCCTCGATACTGCATCAAGTGGCCATAGGGACAAGACTCTGCCACCCGTCCCTGATCCTGGCATGCATTATCCAGTATGTGAGAACCAATAGAAAAGGAGATTTACCCTTTGCATGCTTTATGTGTGTAGTGGCTAAATTCTAGGGACGCCACGTACCTTCCTCTCTAGAGGCCATTGTTAGTCATCAATTCGGGAGAACTAGTATGCATAAGATGAAACTACCAATACCAATCGGAAGAATTCAAGCCTCTACCTCCGAAGGGCCAGCTAAAATTGAGGAAGAATCTCAGGATATTCCTCTAGAGTACCATCCAGGAGCTTCTTCATCATTTGCACCTCCACCACCCAAGACCATAGAGACCAGATTTGCTGCATTAGAGGAGGAGATTCGATAGAACGAACAGGAGGCATCAAGACTCTGAGAGACCATGGAGAAAGCACTTCGCTTCTTCCAGGATATGCTTAGCGGCTGCAAAGCCAATGATGCAGTTTCGACCTCACCATCAACTCTTAGATCCCGCAAGGGAAAGTCTCTGTAGATTTTTTTTTATGTTAGTTGTAGTCATCTACGAATGGCATATCAATAGAAGAAGAAGAAAAGTAATACTTCGATGTACTTTTGTATCCAAATCTAATGAAATTTTAGTTTCAATTACATAGTCGAGTTCCTCATCTTCTAATAACACTTATAAGATTTGAATCATTTTTCACTAACAATTTCGAGGACGAAATATCCTAAAGGGGGGGAGAATGTAGTGACCCTAACGCGACTGGAATAATTATAGATTAAATCCTAACTAATCTAATAATTACACACTGGGGATTATATGAAATACACAAAGCAGGGACTAATTAATAATTATGAAAAACTATGGGACAATTGTCTAAATAATTAAGAATTAGTGTGTGGGCTAGACTTCTAATCTATATGGGCCAGGACACTAAGGCAAACGAATTGGGCCCAAAACTCAGTTAAAAGTCCAATAGGACTTAGACAGGAAATTAAAAATTAAAGTAAGGGAAAGTAAGGAAGATATCAAACACACAATTGATTCTCTTCTATTTGAAATTTAAATTAAAATAATTGAATTCAAATAAACAAAAAAGGGACAGTGTTCTACTAGGCAAACAAACTTGGAACTAGGAAAGAGGAGAGAGAACCTTTCTCTCTAGGCTTGGACGTCCAAAACAGAGGAAGAAGAAAGGAGGTTTAGGTTTGGTTCTACAGAAAAAAGAGAGGGAATGAAAAGGCCATTAGAGAAGAAAGAAAAAGAAGAAGTAATGGAGAAAAATAAGAGAAAAACGTATTGTGGGAAGAAAAAGACTAGGGAAACTGAGAAGAAGAAAGAAGAGAAAAGAGAAAGAAAAAAAAGGTATGGATTGCTATTGATTTTACGGTAATCATATTCATGGATCTTAGCAATGCTATAGCTATAGATTTGAATGCATGATTACATGAATTGCAGCATGATCTAAATAGTGATCTTACAATAAGATTATTGAAGTAATACGATGGTTGATTACTTGCTTACATGACTTATATGCCAATAAATATGTTCTCTATGTTTTTGGTGTTCATATATGCTTATATAAATCACATGGGAATTCAGAGATTATGTTGTACGTTGATTGATTGTGTAGTGTAGATCTATAAATGTAGTTTAGATGTGGATATCTTAAGTTTGGATTATATGTATAATGATTATGAGTTCGTATTTTAGACTTGGAAGGATAAAATGCCTATTTGAGAGTCTGGGCACGAAGCCCTAGGAAGAAAACCCAAATCTAGATTAAATCGTACTTTCGGTAGGTTCGTCGGTACACACCGAGACATCTACCGAGAAATCAAACTCTCGAGATGATCTACTTAAACTCGGTACATACCGAGGTATCAACTCAGACCCTCGGTGGATCATTCAGTACATACCGAACTATCTACCGAGAATCCTCAAACTCTCGGGAAGATCGACCGAACCTTTCGGTAGGACCCTCGGTACATACCGAGCATCCACCGAAGCTCAAATGACTTCAAATTTTGAAGGAAGATCCCTAAGTGAGTTGTACATATGCCTATGAAGTTAGTTTGTGTGCAAAAGATGTGGTTATGGTAGAATATTAAATAGTGTACAATAAGGTTTATAATTCAGGAAAATAAGGGATTCATGGATGAGATATAAGGAGATTTCAATTTTAATGAGTTGAACATGGATATTGGACTACATGGTAGGATTGGGATAGTTAGCAACGTCTGTATAGGAAATTGAGTAAATTGAGTGGTGCTTGTAACATTCACTGCTCAGGTTTATGCTTGGCTCTAAAGATGATTTGTATGGCGTATGATTTGTATATGATTGATTGTGATGTTTGAATTATGGTTGTGAGTGATGATGGGAGCATCCATTGTATGTTATGAGTAATGCTGGGAGCATCCATTATATGATTGAGGGTGGTACTGGGAACCTCCACTGGTAGTCAGTGGGATTGACTATGTTCTGTGTAAGGGTGTGTTTCCACCATGAGTGAAAATCCCTTAAGGAAATGATACGAGTGTGTTCTTTTGTGAGGTGAAAGTCCCTTAAAGAACAAAGGTCTACTAGTGTGTTCTTCCGTGAGGTGAAATTCCCTTAAAGAACAAAGATCTACTGGTCTGTTCTCCAGTGAGGTGGAAGTCCTTTAAAAAAACAAAGGTTTACTAATGTGTTCTTCCGTAAGGTGAAAGTCCCTTTAAGAACAAGGTACTGGTGCATTATTCCATGAGGAGAAAGCTTTAAAGAATGGAATAGTGCATTCTACCATGGGTGCAAGTCCCTTAAAGAATGGAGTGGTTGTCAATGAGCATGTGGTTAGGCTAGGCCTAATTACCCCCGCATTGCATTACACAGCATTCTCATTTCATAATTGCATCATACCACATTGCATTAATCGTTGCACATGTTTGATTGAAGTGATTGTAGTATATTTCCATTTTAACTTGCTTGACTTGTTTGTGCTTGTGATTGGTTCATATTGGTCGTAGCAAGGTGGGACCTTGTGGATATTGGTACTAGTTATGGGTGTGCTTCCACCGTGGGTGAAAGTCCCTAAAAGAATGTTGGTCGTAGTATGGTGGGACCATGTGGTTGTATTGTATAGTGGGACTATTCAATGTTTGCTTGGCATGGTGGGTCCATGCGGTTGTTTATGAACATAATGGGACTATGTGATTGACATGATACTTGTATGCTTGTATTACGTGGTAGGACCATGTATATGTGATTGTATTGTATAGTGGGACTATGCAATATTTGCTTGGCATTGTGGGACCATGTGATTGTTTGTGAACATAGTAGGACTATGTGTTTATTATGCGATACTTGTTTGTTTGTATCACATGGTGGGACCATGTAGACATTGTTTGCGTACATAGTGGGACTATGTATTTGCTTGTATTACATGGTGGGACCATGTGGATATTTGTTTGGTTAGGCATAGTGGAACTATGTAGTTAATGTGATGTACATGATGGGATCATGTAAGATATGTTTGGATTCGTAGTGGGACTATGAGGATTGGGTTGAATGCATGATGAGATTATGTGTGCCCTATGATTTATCATGGTGGGACCATGTGCACAGTTGATATGATATGATTTGATTACTGTTATGGTTTTCAATGTGAAATGAGATTGCTATGTTAAATGTGATATATTTATTAAATATGTGAGATTTATTATGATGATGAGCATGATAATACATTTGACTGTGGTATTACTTGTTGAGTGAAATTGCATGAATTAACTGTGTTGTTATATATGCATGAAGATAGTTATTATAACTTCTTTGGATTTCCCTACGAGGCTTCGGCTGACCCTTACTTTGCAACAAGTGATCAGTTCGTTTGATGTGTCGATATGGAGAAGTGGTTTATTTGGTTTCAGATACTTGATTTTTATGATGGTGTACACTTGGTTCAATATTTACTTGGTCTTGACCGAGTAAGCACAAACTTGTATTAGATTAGGTTATATGTAATTTGTGGGTTGTTAACTCAATATACTTTTAATTGGGCTACGTTTTGGTTTTAATTATGAGAGACTTCCGCTGATGTAACTATTTGAGACTGATTAACTCAGATGTGGTTGAATGTTTCGGTTGGAGTATCCACGTGGTGGGTTCGAAGGTTATTCCCTTGGAATCCTTGAGATCCTAGATCTCGAATTTGGGGAGTGACACTTGTCTAGCCAATCGGGCAGCGACGGATAGAGTTGTGAACTTATTAGCTTGTCTGGTCAACCAGGCAGCGATAGATCGACCGAGACATCCACCGAAGATCAATTGACCTCAAATTTTATGGGGAAATCCCATTTAATGTTTTAAATAAGAATATGAGATTATTGTGGATGAATATGGATGATTTAATTTGAAATTAATGCCATGATTCAAATGTTGATTATATTGCATGTCTGTCGGAAAGGAATCCTGTGATGGCTTCCTAAGGATTGTTCGGGTGTATGGGCACCCAGACAGCTTCCGAAGGGTATTATCACTGGAGATCTAACAGATTGTTGTGAAGGAGTCTTGTGATGGTTTTCGGCGGATTCGAATGTATGGGTGCCTGGATAGCTTCCGATGTATTCTATCACCGAAATTCCTATTGTTTGAGATACTTTGGCTGAAATGATTAGGGGTGACCAATCCTTGGAAGCATATTCTCTGAAATGGTTAGGGGTGACCAATCCTTGGGTGTATATTCCCTGAAATGGTTAGGGTGACCAATCCTTGGGTGTATAATCCCATAAATGGTTAGGGGTGGCATATCCTCGGGTATTAATTCTCGGAAATGGTTAGGGAGGACCGTCCTTGGGTATAAATTCCCAAAAAGGTTACAAATAGCTTCAGGGATTGAGCCTGGTAGGTTGCAAATCCTACAAAACCATACTATACACTTGGGATCATTAATGTGGAGACATATTGACCAAACGGTCGTGGACCGAAGTGTTGGTGGAGATTTCACCGGATAGTGGAGTGCTTTCGTGTGAATTGATTGGCATGATGAAATGCTTATGCAATATAGAAAGATTGCATCACATGTTTACTGTTATTGTTTTTGTCTATATGCAATATGATTGTTGTTTATGCCATGATAATGTATGTTGTTTGGACTAATGTAATCCCATGAGGATGATGACTAAATTTACTTCTTACTGGGCATTCCAAGCTCATGCAACCTGTTAATGTTGTAGGTTAAGATGATTGGATGATAATGCATGGATTAACAGCAGATAAAGTTTATTTTATTTTCTGTTTTGATTAGAAGTACAAATATGATGTAATAGGCTAATTAGCTACTTATTTTGGGTTGTAGGTTCTTTTGAAGCCATTTAATTTGAATATTATGTTCTTCCACACTCTGATTGATTTATAAAAGTATTAGTAGACTTTTACTTGTTAATAATGGTTGTTTTCCGCGTTCCATGGATAGGAACCCGAAGGTTGCACCTCGTGATCCGTGCTACCCACATCAGGATTCAGGAACCGGGATTCAGGGCATGGCAATTGTAAAGGGTGTTTTTGTGAAAGAGTCACCAATGGATCGACGGAAGCCTAAATCGATTAACGACCGCACCCCATCTTTAGAAGAATCAAAAGAGTAAAACAAAGCGACCGTTTGGAACGGGTCGAGTAAGACTATGGGAAGCAGTGGTCAAGGAGTGTTAGGATTTCATGATCTCCCTTTGTCCTTCTTTACATCCTTTTTCCATCATCCCTAGTCTAATGGTGGTTTTAGATTGCATCTGCAACAGGTTGCCTACGTACTCAAATAGGGATCAAGTCAAACGTAGTTCAAGGTCCAAGGATTTTATGAGCATAGGTCAGAGTATGTTCTCAAAGTCTAAGCTGTTTGGAAAATTCTCCATCCTAGATTTTGGGAAATGAGCTACTTATTATAGTAGTTGGGAGAAAGATAACGGAAGTTAGAAATCCGTTAGAAATTGTCTAACAGTGTTAAAATGCTAACCCGGGGTAACATGGATTAATTACCCCAATCTCCTAGGTGGACCAATCCAAAGTCTTATTGGAGAATTACAGGTTTGCCACTGAAAACCGTTACACGACATGTAGTTCATGACAAGAGGTTGGTGAGTCACCCTATATGTCACGCTCATTACGCCAAGATACCGACGATGGCAATTGGTAGTATCAGTGTAGTAGAAGTTGTTTTAGCCTTGGAGTTATTGAGGCTATCTAATCTTAGCACTTTCGAGGTTCTCAAACCTTAGTGCTTTCGAGACTGTATAAATGGAGTGTCAATGTCATACAACGCCAGGGGTTCTCTTTCTCCCTTAGGTGTAAATTCATATTTATGTGTTGACATCTCATATCGTCCAAGGCTGTCTCTCCCTTTTAGATGCGAATTCATATCAACATGTTGATGTCTCACATTGTCCAAGGTTGTCTCTCCCTTTTAGATACGAATTCATATTAACGTGTTGATGTCTCACATCGTCCAGGGCTGTCTCTCCCTTTTAGATGCGAATTCATATCAACGTGTCCATTGGGACGCATCCCATTGGTGTACGTGAAACACACCTCTATATCGAGACTGTTCATCTTAGTGCTTTCGAGGTTTTTGAACCTTAGCACTCTCGAGACGGGTTTTGTCTAGGCGCTCTTGAGGTTTTTTGAACCTTAGCACTTTCGACGAGTTTTGATGTTAATGAGATTTCTCAACTTGGACTGCATGGACATCTTGGGCATTGAGATACCCGTGATGATGAAGTTTTCTCAACTTGGGCGGCATAAGTGCCTTAGGTGTTGAGGTACCTATGATGATGAAGTTTTCTCAACTTGAGTGGCATGAACACCTTGGGCGCTGAGGTACCCGTGATGATGAAGTTTTCTCAACTTGGACGGCGTGAGTGCCATGGGCGCTGAGGTACCCATGTTGATGAAGTTTTCTCAACTTGAGCGGCATGAATTGCTGAGGTACCCGTGATGATGAAGTTTTCTTAACTTGGACGGCATGAGTGCATTGGGCGTTGAGGTACCCATAATGATGAAGTTTTATTAACTTGGTCGGCATGAGTGCCTTGGGCGCTGAGATACCCATGATGATGAAGTTTTCTCAACTTGAGCGGCATTAACATCTTGGGCGCTGAGGTACCCGTGATGATGAAGTTTTCTCAACTTGGACGGCATGAGTGCCTCGGGCGCTGAGGTGCCCATAATGATGGAGTTTTCTCAACTTGGACGGCGTAAGAGCCATGGGCACTGAGGTATTCATGATGATGGTTCTCAACTTGGATGGCACGAGTGCCTTGGGCGCTGAGGTACACATGATGATAGAGTTTTTCTCAACTTTAGCGGCATGAGTGCCTTGGGCGCTAAGGTACCCATGATGAAGGAGTTTTCTCAACTTGGACGGGATGTGCGCCTTGGGCACTGAGGTATCCATGACGATGCAGTTTTCTCAACTTGGACGGCATGAGTAACTTGGGCGCTGAGGTACCCATAACGGTGAAGTTTTCAACATGGGTGGCAGGAGCACTTTTGAACATTGAGGAACCAAAATTTCGTAAGTTGGTTTCCCTTGGCTCCCTCGAATCAAACATCGCAAGGGGGTCACCCATCCTTGGTGTTACTCCCACCTGAGCACGCTAAATGTGAAGTTATCATCAGGTTTACAGCCATCATGGCTTCAAGTGATTTATGTCATTGAATGGTGTGAACATACATATAAGTGCTTCACCTTCACCTGCCAATTTCACAAGTTGGTGATCCGCATTGCCCCTTGGCGAGAGTCATAATCCTGAATGGTGCCTGTATTTCATCGGATTATGGACCTTTGAAATTTTCCATATCTACATTTAAGTCCCCCTGACCACGACGATAAACCCAAGTTTATTGGCATAGGCATATCTAAGATACAAAAACACTGTTCCTGCGTACTAGTTATCGTTCTCGAGCATAGGCGTGGGATTTTTTTTTTTTTTTTGGGGGGGGGGGGGGGGGGGGGGCGTGG
>JAUPMG010068485.1:0-13264 GCA_031762675.1 Pachysandra terminalis
AAAAACAGGGGCTCGGTTTGTGTAACAGTTAGGTAGGTAGGTAGAGAGAGAGAGAGAGAGAGAGAGAGAGAGAGAAGGGTGGTTGTGCTTTGTTGATGCTACTG
This sequence comes from Pachysandra terminalis, assembly GCA_031762675.1. NCBI lineage: Eukaryota > Viridiplantae > Streptophyta > Magnoliopsida > Buxales > Buxaceae > Pachysandra > Pachysandra terminalis. The sequence continues at coordinate 105 of JAUPMG010068485.1, forward strand.
CAGTGTGAGCAGCAGCAAAGGTTTACAGGAGAGAGAGAGTGTTAGTCGGGTAATGCATGTTGTAGGTGGGTTGAAGAAGAGAAAGGGAGAAAGGTTAAAAATGGAAGATATTTAAGTCAATAATAAAAAAAAAGTTAACTCATTTAACAGACGTTTTCTAATAAGGGGATTATCGTTGTTTTTGAAAGGTGAAGGGAGGCTTTTGCAATTTACGCATACCTCAAAAGAGGTATGTGTAAATTAGCTTATATATTAAGTATAGTTTGTATGTATCTATGTAGACACTTTGTAGGTGCTTTGGACCACAAGTTATTTTTAAGTTTGGCGCTCTTGCGTTCTGGTGACTTATATATAGACACCTCCTCATCTGCTAAATTTTATATTGTCTTTGGACTTGACCGGGAGGCATCTATCCATGATTACAAAAGCCTGATCTAATATTATACATCCTAGTTTCTTTTACCAAAAAAAAAAAGAAAAACTTAAATTGTGTATGTGTCCATGTAGGTTACATTTTTACGATTGGCTAGTCAAGATATTGTTGGTCCAAAATGACCAAATCCGCCTTCTTCCCGGTCAGTTTGTTGTTCTCACTCTCGGTCGTAAGGCCGAAGCGTGCGTGGGCGTGCCAAAACTTTTGCAAGTTCACCTCTGGCTGTTCCTTAGGCACCGATCGTGGAACGTGACTAAACTACTTCATGTTGCACAAGTCAGCATGTAAGGGACTAACAGGAGGGTCTCCGTGAATCTCCAAGTAGGATTCCTTCTTTACTGGCTGGAGGGATCTTCTGCGAGAAACTTAGTCCAAGGCAAGAAGTAGGTGTAGTAGGATCTCTGCAAGAGCTAATACTTAACTGGTGATCACTGGGGATCATGAACTAAGCTAGACTATGATAATCTAAGTTGAGAAGCTATGGAGCTCTTTGATGGATTTTTTGTGGAGGCCTTTTTTGTTTCGGTCGGTCTCTCTTTTATAGCCCATTATGGCAACCGTCTGGTGGTTTATGCATCATGGGCAGTTATTGCTTCTTATTTGTTGACATTTGTCCCACTCTTTCTTTGAAACATGTTCCCACATTCTGGTGATGGCAGGAAATTGGGCTTGAACTCTTCTGGGCCCGCGTCTCTACACTGGGCTCGGATCTATTTTAAACTCACATGCTTTCAGCACTTGCCGGTTAACAGTTTGCTGAACCGGAATCGATCAGGAATGCTCTGATTCAGCCTAAACATTAACCCCTTTTCTCTTGTCTTTTCAAAAGTCTGTTTTTGAATTGATAAGAGAAAATCTTATTTGCCTTGGAAAACGGCGATCATCATTGCCGTCTTTTCCTCTTTTACCTTTCAAAATTTAAAAAGTTTTTATCCTCATGATTCGTTACCTGCTTCATCCCTGTCTTGCATTTTTTTCTGCTTTGATTCCATTCTTCTTCATTCCGTTTCGATTTTCTAAAAAAGAACTCCCATGGCTTCACATACTTCTTCTGACTCTACTGCTTTGAGCTCGGCCGACCAATGCATTGTCTTTCCTTTCGCCAACTCGTTGACCATCAGTCCTTCCTTCGCCGAAATGACGCCTTCTTTGGTTGTTGCCCTTCAACCTATCTTCCCTAAATACTTTGGAGAAGGTTTTCTTGCTGATGCCTCCTTTCTTGATTGGCAGATGTGGTCGGCCGGACGTAGAATGGGTAGCTTGGATCGACCGGTTGACTCCTTTCTTCGCTCCTCTTTGGAAATCAACAGGTATTTTTGAACTTATTCAATACTCCCGATTCGAACTCCTCATGGCTCATTCCATGTTAGCGGCTTTGGCCTACTTTCGGTCTCGCTCTACCAACTGCTTTCATCTGCCTTGTGGCCCTATGAGCTCGACTATCCTTGACATTTGTGCCCTTACCGGCCTGCCACCGATTGGAGAATCAGTTGATGGCAACCTCCCTTCTTCAAACCTTCCCTTTGACAATTCTAACGCTCGTGTTGCATACGGTACTTTCATGTCTCGGGAGAAGAAGAAATCTTCCACCCCTGATGTCCAGGAGCATTGCTCCTTTTTATTAATATTTCTTCGCAGAAGCTTATGCATTGCCTCTGGTCAATTGACCAAAGAATACACCAGGGTGGCTCTTGCTCTGGCCGACGGCCAAGAGCTTGCCCTAGCCCCCTTTTACCTTTCTCAGCTCTATCGTTGTTTGTTTAGTCTTGCCAGCAGCAACCTTGCTTCTGTTGGCGGTCCTTTATGGCTCTTGCAATTCTGGGCCTGGGAGTACTTCCCAGGCTTTTTTGCTCAATCAGCTGCATCTCCAGTACCTAACCTTCGTTTTCGTGGCCAGCGTTGGCTGGATTCTAGTCTTTTTCCACGTTCCTTTGAGGAATGTTTCAAGTTTTTCTTTTCTCTCCCTTTCAATCGCTCAGACATACTCTTTTTTCCTTTTCCGGTCGAATTTGGTCAATCTGAATTCCTTAATCTTACACTCTTTGAAGACTCTGATGACCCTACGACCGTACTTAAGCGGAATTCTATTTGGGCCTCATACCTGGTATGCCGAGATCTCCATTTTGGGTCCCTAGAAGAGGGGACCCCTGATCAAAACCAAAAAATGTGGGGCAGAGGTTTATCTCCCCAATTTATTGTCTCGACATTTTGGTTTGCCCAGGTTATCCTAGCTCCTACTATTGTTTCTTTTAATCTTCCTCCGTATCTTAGAACTGTAATTTCTCAAACTGATGACATTCACCGCCTCAATCAACTTTTTGAAAGTTTTCCATTAAGTTTTCCCTCTCTCATTTTCCCAACAGCCCCATTTCATCCCCAGCTTTCCGCAGCTAGTGGATTAGCTATTTTCGTTCCTCTTTTGCTACTAGCTTGTATACATACATTTCTCGTTTGGGGATGCCGGTCGAGGTGGCTTCCTCTATTACGACCGAGCTTCCTCTGACCGTCAAGAAGACAAGTCCCAAGAAGAAGGGTAGAGCCTCTGTCAAAGCTTCTTCTGACCAATCGAAAAAGGTCAAGTCAGGTAATCATTCTTCTATGAAATCTATCATCGGAGAACTATTATGGGTTTAAATGGAACCCTCTGGACTCCCCAGAAACCCTTAAAGGAAAAATGGCCAATGCATTGGCCGAGAAAACCACCGCTCATGATGAGCAATGCTTGAAGCCCTGGATTTCGGCCGGATCACACTCTTCTGGAGCCTTTGAGTCTGATATGGCTCATTATTTCCCGCCACTACCTAGTCCTCCGCCGATTCCTGAGTCGGCTCTTGGGCTTGTCGAGCCCCTTTATCTTTATGTTGATCGGCCGGACCTAGTTAGCTTTAGTGGGCTATTTGCAGCTGGTTCCGAAGTTGGTAATGTAACTTTAGCAGCGCTGCCGGCCGAGACTACCATCGATATTCCAGCTTCTCTTTGTCTTGCTTAATAGATCTTTACTTTCGCCTGAGTATCTTATTTCTCTCTGTTATTTGCAGCTAAAGCTTTACCTTTCACTGTGGAGGGAACCTTGGCTGAGAAAGAAGTAGTCGGAGCCAACCCTTCATCCTCTCTTCCTCAGGGTCAGAAACAACAAAATACAAACCAAAGCCCCGGCCGACGCGACAGTCTGTCTGTCATACTGAGAAGAGTTTTGAGATGACAGGACAGGGCTCCTTAATTGACCTGTTGGATGAGGATGTGATCATGGGGACCCTTGTTGAGAAACGAAAGCCTGAGACACCTATCCTTTCTTACTTGGTCAAACCGTCAAAACGGTGGGCAGAGAGATCACCTTTACCTAGTGGCGAAGATTCTGGGGGGATGAGATAGGGGCGCTAAGTGACTCTTCCAAGAAGACGCAATCAGTCGCTGGGGAGATTTCAGATGATAATGGTAGCACTGGATCCTTGCCACCTCCCTCTTTTGAGCCTATTGTTGATCCCTTCCCTGCCAAGAGCCCAGATATAAGTTTTCCTGCGCACCCGGCGGGCTTTGATGATTATATTAAGTCGGTTGATGAATTTCTAGCGGCTTCGACCTCCCTGCCACTTACTTCTCCGGCTACTGATTCAGCCCTATCTTCGACCGTGGACCAAGCCAAATCAGAGCTTCAGGGGCTCTTCTCCTTAAGTTTCTCCGAGTTTAGTACTGACCAAACGCTATCCACCTTCAATGATTGCTTGAATATTCTTCGGTCATCTAGCCTGGTTGATTCCTCCCTTATTTCAACCTTGGCAGAAGTGCCGACCTAGGTGTTGGGTTTCCGCTCAGTGCAGACTTAAGAGGTCGAAGTCATCTCCTTTTTCAGTGATATATCTGCGAGAATCAATGAAATATCCATTTTGAGGACCTCCTTTGGAGGGAAAGCAGAAGAATTGGAAGCCGCCAAGAAGACAATAGCTCAGGCCCACGATCGTTTCGAGGAGATAGCGTTAGAGCAGAAACAGCTAGATGAGGAAAAAACCAGCCTCCTTGCTGTTGTAGCAACGACCAAAAGCATTCAGCAAACCATTGTTTTGGCGCAAAAGGAAATTGTTGAAGAGCTGCTGAAGAAGGTGGAGGCGGTACGAGCGATTAAGAAGAAGGAAACTGAGTGGACCAGCAAGAAGCATCATGTCGCAGAACTAGCCGCGGCCTTGACGGCCAAATTTGACTCTTTGAAAACCTTGCCTTTTGAACTGCTTTATTTTATATTTCTGTTTGTCCAGCCCTATGGCCATTTGATTTTTTTGCCTGCACTTTTTTGGACGTCTATTGGCCGTCTGGCCGCATTTAATTTTCTCTTGATTCCCACATCGTTGGGTAATACATTTTTAGATATCGACTGTTTATAGGTTTTCTCTCTGTTGCTTCTTTTTCGTCTTGTATGGTATATGCCCCTCCTTTTAGTACCTTATGGACTTGATATGGGCCCTCCCAGGTTGGCGACCACTTCCCGTACACGTGATCCTTACGGCCGATGGGTAGTATAACCTTCCAAACCAAGTCACCCTCGGCAAAGGACTTGTTCTTGACTTTTTTATTGTATGACCTTGCCACCATTCTTTTTTGAGCTAATAACTCCTCATATACTCTGAGTCTTGATTCATCTAGATCTTCTAAACCAACCATCATAGCCTCCATGTATTCTTCCGGTGGCACCTGGTGCTGCATTATTGTCCTTATCGAAGAAACCGTGATTTCTAAGGGTATGACGGCGCCGTGGCCGAATGTTAAAGCAAAAGGAGTATTCCCAACTCCTGATTTGAAAGTAGTGTGATAAGCCCATAAAGCTTCTGATAAAGTCTTGTGCCAAGATCTTGGCCTATCTTCTATCATCTTGTGCACAATGTTTTTCAAAACTTTGTTAGTAACCCGGCCTGGCCGTTTGCTTGTGCATAGTATGGAGTTGAGTTAATGATCTTGATCCCGTACTCTTCTGCAAACTTAGTCACTTGTCCCCCAGTAAAAATAAAACCTTGGTCGGCCGTTATGATTTTTGGGATTCCAAATCGGTGAATAATCTGTTCTTGGATGAAACAGATAATATCCGATTGTTCCACGTTTTTCATTGGCTTTGCCTCCGCCCATTTAGTAAAATAATCGGTGGGTACTGTTATGAAACTATGGGATTTTGATGATGGGGGAAATATCTTGCCTATCAAATCTATAGCCCATCCTCTGAACGGCCATGGCTTGACTATCATGTGTAGATTTACGGTCGTCGCTCTTTGAACAGGGTTATGTTTTTGGAACTTCTCACACCCTTTAGCATATCTAAGGCAATCTTTTAAGATTGTAGGCTAATTGTGCCCATTTCTTCTTATTAACCATCTCATTTTAATGCCGGCCTGGTGAGCCCCGCATATTCCTTCATGTACTTCTGTCATACTCAACATGGCTTCATGCGTGCTTAGGCATCTTAGGAGCATCCCGTCTGGACTTTTCCTATATAATTCGCCAGCCATCATCATGTATTTATTTTATGTGATTTTCAGCCTTTTGTCACTCCGGAGATTAGGTGTTCTCAAGTAATCCATGAGCGGGGTGCGCCAATCCTCCGATTGTGCCCCAACTGCCATGATTTCTAAGTCTCCTACTCTTCTTCTAATGGATGGCAAGGATCTTTTCTAGACCGAAATGGTCCTTTCATTGGTCCCTTCCAGTATTCTTCGTCCAGATGTTATTTGGGTCATTTCATTAGCCTCCTCAATTTGCTCGTGTGGGCAATGAGATAGTATTACATCATCAAATTCTTCCATTAGTTGGCAGGCAACCGCATATAGTGGCGTAAGCTGCCAACTCAAGCACTTGTACTTTCCCCCTAACTGGTTGATTACTAGCTGTGAGTCTCCTCTAATCAGAACTTCCTTTGCACCCATCTCTAGCATCATTTTCATTCCTATTATCAGGGCTTCATATTCAGCCTGGTTATTTGTACAAGGGAATTCTAACTAGAAAGCATGTTCTTGTCTATCTCCTCCTGGGGGTATAATAATTATGCCTGCCCCACTGACAGTTTTTGTCCTTGATCCATCAAAAATCAGAGTCCATGGCAGCAGTCCTATCATGTTTAACTCGTACATCACATCAGACTCCGTTGTGAGATCTACGGATGGGTGATCGGCTAAGAAATCTGCTATCACGTGGCCTTTTACAGCCTTCTGGGGGATTTCTACAAATGTAAATTCTGATAATGCCAGGATCCACTTGCCTATCCTTCCTCTCAAATAAGGTTTTCTCAACATGTACTTAATCACATCTGTTGGGGTAATTACTAACACCGTGTCAGTTATTAAGTAATGTCTCAAATTTATGTCCGTGTAATACAATGTTAAACACAGTCTTTCAATAGTCGTGTACCTTTGTTTGACTGGCAGCAAGAACCAACTCAAATAGTAGACCGCCTGCTCATGTCTTTGGTCGTTCTCTTGCGCTAGCAAAATCCCAATGGAATTTTCTACCGCTGATATGTATAGCTTTAATGGTCTTCCCTTCTTTGGTGGAAGCAGCACTGGCGGGTTTGCTAAGTACTCCTTGATGGTATCAAAAGCCTTTTGGTGTTGCTCCTCCCACTTGTATTCTTCTTCTTCTTTTAACCGCAACAAAGGGGAAAAAGACACCAACTTTTCGGCCGAGTTAGAGATGAATCTTCTGAGGAAATTAATCTGGCCGAGGAATCTTTGTACTTGTTTCTTGTTAGCAGGAGCCTTTGCTTCAATTATGGCTCTTGCTTTGTCTTTATCTACTTTTATACCCCTTTGGTGTACCAAAAATTCTAAAATATTTCCTGCTGATACACCGAAAGAGCATTTTAGAAGATTCATCTTTAACTTGTGCTTCCTTATTCTTTCAAATGAAGCCCTTAGGTGCTTAAGGTGCTCTGTTACCTCTGCTAATTTCACCGCTATGTCATCTATATATACTTCCATGTTTTTACCTATCATGTCATGGAAGATACTGTTCATTGCCCTTTGATATGTGGCTCCAACATTTTTCAAACCAAAAGGCATCACTACCCAACAGTATAGGACGATTGCCCCCGGCCCTCGAAATGTGGTTTTTTCCACATCTTCGGCCGCTATACTTATTTGGTTGTAGCCAGAATGGTCGTCCATAAAAGATAGTATTTGATGTCTAGCCGCTCTATCTATTAATACATCAACCATTGGCATTGGATATTCATCTTTAGGTGTTGCTAAGTTGAGATTCCTAAAGTCAATACATATCCTGATCTTGCCATTCTTTTTCATGACTAGTACTACATTCGACACCCATTCCGCATAACGGATCGGTCGAATAAAACCTGCTTTCAACAGCCTTTCAATTTCCTCTTTAATCTTTCCAGTTACCTCGGATGTCATTCTTCTGACCGGTTGCTTATGCGGCTTATAACCTATTTTTAAAGGTAAACGATGTTCAGCCAATCTTCGGTCTAAACCAGGCAACTCATGGTAATCCCAAGAAAAACAATCTTGGAATTCAGAAAGCAACTCAACCAGTTGGTATTTACATTGCTCGGGGAGCAAACTACTTACATAAACCGGCCGGTGGTCAGTTTCACGTCCTAATTCTATTTCCGTCAGAGGGTCTTGTACTTCGACCTTTACATCATCCATTTTTCCGGGGGCCGCTTCAATATCCTGCATGGATAATCCTTTCTCATCTATGTCATCTTCAGCTATACATTCGGTCGATGCGACAGAAACTTCTACTTCTAGCTGCCTTTCTGCCATATAGGTTTTCAGTCGTAACATGGTGGCCCTAATTATAGCCAACCTTTCCTTCTTGGCTTCTTCAGTTATCATGGTATTTCTTCTATCTTGTAGTCCCAGCTTGACCGATAGGGGATCATCGTCGTCGGTCCTGGTTCAGTCTGATCAAGGTCCTGGTCGATTGTCACCGAAATCCCTGTGGGTCGACCGTGTCTTCCACTCATTGTGAATTTCACTGACCCTATCTCTCCTCCATATAATAGTTCTTCAGCCGAATTGGAATCTGCTACGAATGGTCGTCAGTCGGCCTTAATAATTTCCACCTTGTTTTCGTTCGAAAAGATGAGACACTGGTAGAGGGATGATGGTATGCAAAGATTGGAATGGATCCAATTATGTCCCAGCAACGCGTTGTAACTTGAAGTTGATTCTACTATGAAAAAGGTGGTCAATCCTTTCTTTCGCCCGATTTCTAACTCTATCGGCAACACTCCTTGGGTCGTCGAGGTGTCGCCCGCAAAGTTAGTGATCGTTATCTCGGTCGGAATCAAATCATTCAGGGTTTTCCCTACTTTTTTCATTACCCTGTTGGGTAATATGTTTACGGCTGCCCCATTGTCAACCAGTACTCTGGTGACCGGGATCCCATCCATGTGTACGTTAATATATAACGGCCATAAGTGTTGAGTCATCCTTAACAACGGCTTTTCAAAAGTCACCTGATCGGCCTCGCCATCAAAATCGATTCTAGGCCTATAGCCTTCTCTTTTTATGTTGAGCAAGGTGTGAGTGTAGCCACTATAGCCTCTCCTTCTTTCTCCTATTCATCGTCTAACTTCTCATCTTCTTCTTTTGCTTGAAAAGAGATTGTCAATATGAATACCATGTTGCAATCCATAGTGACGGGAGGGAATGATCCAAACTGGATGGCCTGAGTTTCCTCAATAATGACTTTTTTCCTCTGGGACTTTCTCTACCTGGAGACTGTTCGTCATCAACAGCAAGCGCTCTGAAGCAACAGCACTCTGGCGTTGCCGTAGAAGCTGATCCAATAATAAACCGTCGTCTTCTTCCATCAAAGCCAGTTATGGAGACTCGTCTGCTTTGTCTTGAATGCTTGTTGGATTTTCTGGAACCACCATTTGTGGCTCATCTTTCCTTCTAGGGCCTCTAGCTACCACCATCCCTCTTTGCTCCTTCTGTTCGACCGATATTTCCCTAAGAGCAACCTGCTCCCTTTGCCAACATCTTTTCTATGTTCATGTAATTTCGTATATCAGTCGATCAAACTTAGGGTGAATTACCCTAGTCAATTTGTCCACTCTGCCCCCTAGGGGCTTAACCATCCTTGGCTGGATGTTGTAACTACGTTCGTCTCTTCTTGGGTACTTTCTCTCTGGCGATCTATTATAATAGTTGTCTCTGTACTACCAAGGTGGTTGTTGCCACGGCTGGCAGTAGCTATTCCTAATACGCCTGTTCTGTTGTTCCATAGTCTTTACGACATCTATCACATATGTTACGGTTCTGGTACACTCTATCTTGAACGTTTGACTGACTGGGAGGATACACTAATCAGTCGCCTATATGGTGGATGTGCCATCCTACTAGGCCTGCCTTTTGTTCCTTCGGTCCTGTGGGAGCTGCACCATGTGTAGGGTTCAAGCCACTTTCAACTGGGGATTTCTGAACCTAGATCCAATCATGTTCACCGGGAAAGTTGCTGGGAAAGGATCGGTATCTATCTCCATCACCTCCTTGCCCTTATCGGGGAACTGAAGTATCCCACGGTCGATGTTATTATGTACCATAGCACAAAAAACAGAACAATCAACAAATGAGTGGGTCCGTGACCCATGCCACTTACAGTATTCTCCTTTTTTCATGTCATTGGCCGAGGGAGCTTTGTGCCCTTCTGGTAGTCTGATGAACTTACCTCTTAAAAGGTGGTCAAAAATTTCATCATCATTTGATATGTCAAAGGAAAACTTCTTCCCTTTTTCGGGGAAGTTCTTTTTCATTCTATTTGCTTACCGACGATCTTCTTTCTTAACGCCGCACATGTAAATGGCTTACTGGATATTACTTCGGCCAATGACAACTCGTAATTGGGATCTTGAAAGTAAGTCCCAATGGAGGCCATTTTTCTCTGATTCTCTTCTTGCAAAATTCGTTCATATTTGGCCACCTTAGTTGACAATTCAAAAAGATCCTTTAATTCCATCCCGTCGAACTTCTTTCTCAATTCTATATCTAGACCGTTCTGGGCTAGTTTCATGAATTCTAGTTCAGGGAGAACTATTCTACATCTATTTCTCACATTTTTAAACCTTCCTATGTATCTATCTGTCATTTCATCCAGCAGTTGTCTTAATCTGGCCAAATCGGCCATTGATAGGTGGCATGGTTATATACCATGTGAATAGAACTTTTCTTCCATTTCCGCCCAATGTTGGACTGAGTTAGGTGGCATGGTTATATACCATGTGAATGCTTGGCCGGTCAGGGAATTCCCGAACAGCCTTAGCTTGTGATAATCACTTTGCAAACGTTCACCACATTGTACCGTAAATCGGCCTACGTGTTCAATGGTTGACTGGCCATCTTCTCCTGAGAATAAGAAAAAATTAGGGATTCTGTATCCCCTAGGAAACTAATATCTGATGTCCACCAAATCAGGATATGGCTTACGGTATGCTGGTCGGGACAAACGCCTGAGCGGCATGTTAGCCACGGCCTCTTGGACGCAGTTATATATCTGATCCCTTTCTATTCCTCTAAGAGGCCCTACTGCCTGAATCTCAATATTCGGCTGACCTGGGTTGGTTCGTGCCTGGCCGAGGTGGCCTAGTGGCTCATTTCGGTCGTTCAACGGCCCAACCGGCCTTGGTGGGGTGGGCCTTGCAGGTGGCCCATTCACCATGGTTGGTGGTAGTTCAATGGGATTGAAAATTTCATTCCCACTCATCTCTCTTCTAGCCGAGTTTCCGTTGTCTCCGGCCGAATTGTTCTCTTGTCTTATTGCGGACTCTATTTCAGAAGGGATTTTGCTAAATCCTTCCACTATGGCTACGTGAGTGCGCCCCAAATCTACACTCATTCTTAGTAGGTTCTGATTTAAATTTTGTAGAGCTGCCAATACTCTATCATTAAATGGAGATGATGGTGACCCTACCTCGACGCCTGGGATGGTCTGGCCTTGCGTTTCGTCCGACGCTGTGTTACTGTCGAACGTTTCTTCTTGGGCAACATCTATTACGGGGAGAACTCCTTCACGGTCATCATTAGACCGACCACCCGTCCTAGTCTTGGGTGCCATTTAGCTTCACCAGATGCGACCCACCAGGCGTGCCAAAAAAGATGTTGGTCCAAAAATGACCAAATCCGCTGGCTTTCCGGTCGGTTTGTGGTTCTCACTCTCGGTCGTAGGGCCTTAGCGTGCACGGGCGTGCCAAAACTTTTGCAAATTCACCTCTGGCTGTTTCTTAGGCTCCGATCGTGGGACGTGACTAAACTACTTCACGTTGCACAAGTTAGCATGTAAGGGACTAACAGGAGGGTCTCCGTGAATCTCTAACTAGGATTCCTTCTTTACTGGCTGGAGGGATATTCTGCGAGAAACTCAGTCCAAGGCAAAAAGAAGGTGTAGTAGGATCTCTGCAGGAGCTAATACTTAACTGGTGATCACTGGGATCATGAACTAAGCTAGACTATGATAATCTAAGTTGAGAAGCTATGAAGCTCTTTGATTGATTTTGCTGTGGAGGCCTTTTTTTTGTTTCGGACGGTCTCTCTTTTATAGCCCATTATGGAAATCGTCCAACGGTTTATGCATCATGGGCAGTTATTGCTTCTTATTTGTTGACATCTGTCCCACTCTTTCTTTGAAACATGTTCCCACGTTCTGGTGATGGCAGCAAATTGGGCTTGAACTCTTCTAGGCCCATGTCTCTGCACTGGGCCCGGGCCTCTTTTAAACTCACATGCTTTCAGCACGTGCCGGTTATTGGTTTGCTGAACCGGAATCGGTCTAGAGTGTTCTGATTCAGCCCAAACAGAAATATACAATTCATTGCACACGCTTTAACTTAGCCTGATCTTGCTACTACTAGGTAACATTTTACTATTCAATTCACCATTTTTCAAAGTTGTAATTATCTTTAATTACAAGTATTTGAATAGCTAATCACATCTAAGGTAAGAGACATGTATAAAAGACACAACAATGCCCATATAAAAATACTTGCATGCGCTATAAAACTCTGTAAGCATTCAAATTAAACAAAACCATATAACATCGTCCCGTCGCTGCAATTAATCTGCAAATGTTTAAACAGATTGAGTGACCCAAAGGCCACGCCACATAACCATTCATGTTACCTATATAAGCCTTCATTACTTCAATTCTGAAGTACAGAAGCAAGCTGATCAAGGTCCTATTACCCATTAAGCTAGCTTAATATGGAAGGCCGATCACAACCATCACTTCTTCTGCTCTCCCTTCTGATTCTTGCACTACTTGGAGGGTTAAATGCAGGAGGAATTGCCATATACTGGGGTCAAAATGGTAATGAGGGTACCTTGGCAGAGACTTGTGCCACGGGCAATTATGGCTTTGTGAACACAGCTTTCCTCCCTACATTCGGCAATGGCCAAACCCCTATGATCAACCTTGCCGGTCATTGTGACCCCTATAGTAATGGTTGCACCGGCTTGAGCTCCAACATAATAGCGTGACAACGGCAAGGTGTTAAGGTGATGCTTTCCATCGGAGGAGGTGCCGGTAGCTACTCCCTTGTCTCCTCCGAGAACGCTAGACAAGTCGCAACTTACCTATGGAACAACTTCTTAGGTGGACATTCGTCTTCTCGGCCGCTTGGTAATGCCATTTTGGATTGAATTGATTTTGATATTGAGGGAGGTACAAACCAACATTGGGATGATCTTGCTCGTTATCTCTCGGGATATAGCAAGCAAGGTAGGAAGGTTTA
>JAUPMG010068506.1:0-13263 GCA_031762675.1 Pachysandra terminalis
GAAAAGAGCCATCAATGGAGTGTCCATCAAGCAGACAATATCACATGGTTAGATGCTCATGCGTCCATGGGGATTCAGAAGCACTAAAGGGTCCCCAGAAGCCAAATAACGCTATTACGGATACATAAGCAACTAATAGCAGCAAAACAAGGAATGTGATTTGAGATGTGAAGGAAAAAGAAAGAAGATAATGAAGAACAAAACTCAGATGAGATGGAGGAAAAAGACGTAAACATTGAATCAAAAGAAGACAATGAAGATGGAGCTGATGGGGACGATTATGCAGAAGTGGTGGACTTACAGGGAGCTCATTGCAAGATACAGACATGAAGCTTACATTAGATTGGCATTTAGTCCTATTTGCATGGATGAATCCTATGTCGATAGTTTGAATTTGAGAGTTGAATTTTGCTTTGATTTGGTAAATTCAATCATGAATTAAACAGGACGAATTGTCGAACCAAACAGCTTGTGAGTTAGGTTGACAGGAATGATCTGAATCAATCATGAATTCAGTGAAGCAGTGACAGGAATGATTTGAATCACCTATTGGTTTCAATGCTCCAAAACCCAAACTACCAGTGCAAACCAATTGATCCATTGTAACGCAATGTGACTCAGGTGGTAAAATCGGACAATCAATCTTTTCAATTTTTTGATTTCCCCTCAAAAGAATGTTTTCACGTCAACCATCGACCTAGGTAGACATGGCAATTAAAGATCACCCTGACCAGATCAGCAACCCTTGCTTCTTCCAGTTCTATTTTAATGAACTTTTTCTGTTATTGATCATTAATCATAAATGATATCAGGTAATAATGCAAGGTCAAATATAGTCCTAGAACAGCAACATGCAGGAAAATAATTTTTACAAGGAGAAATAAGACCAATCTTTGTAACTGATCCTGGTAAAAGAAATAAAGAATCACTCATACAATTACTTCAAAATTAATGCCATAAGCTAAGAAATTTTTTCCAATTTAATTAATGTACCAATATCCTGCTTTACCTTCCTCTTCTTCAAAACAAGGTTCAGCGTGTCCTCAAGCTGTCTCTTCTTGTGCTTCCTTGCTTTGTCAAGAGCACCATCTGCCTCTGCATCAAATCACAATACATCAATATATGAACAGAGAAAGCCTGGTCAGCTGTCAAAATTTATTGACAATGTAACATAAATAATAATAATAATAAATAAATAAATGATGGAATCAAAAAAAATAACAGACCAGTCTCCAAGAACACCTATAAGGCTTGGCAAGCCAAGCAATGGTTGTTGTGAAGTCTGCCCTCCATTACCATGGTGAGAAAACCATATGGTCTCACTCTCAAGTCTCAGCTCAGTTAGGCCCATCACAACAGAATTCACCTCAGCTCCATAAAGAATACAACGGACTCATGATCCCCAAACACTGCCCATTCCATACAAAATGAAAGAGGGAACGATATAGAAGCCTATCTCTTTTCCAAGCCCTAGGATCCTCCACCAAAAATTAATATTCTCCGACATTACCCATTCTACCCCGAAAAGCAAAAAAGAGAAATTTCAAAAATCTCAGGATACCGCACAATGAAATAAGAAACAAGCAACCAACTCTCCTTGATTTCCTTCTCTTTCAGAATATTGTTAGTAACAAGAGTTGTTCCCTATAAGTAGGCCTCAATCCTAGAGGGGAACACTAGTTTTCAAATCTGACATGGAGAAAAGATTACAGGAAATTAAATCATCCCGGTCATTACAGGCAGAATAGAAAAAGGATTCATGAAAAAAATCCCCATAGGTCTAGTGTTGGTATAATGCCTACAAGATGCTAGCTGTTGAGGCTGACTGCCTAAGCACTCACCCAGGCAACTAGGTACTTGCCCAGTGAACTTGGGTGACCTAATATGTTGGATATTTGATAATAAGGAAAAAATAGTGACAATAACATTACTTTTTTTATTTTTTTTAATCATATGCAATAATATACAGTAATAGTATACTATATAACGTTACCACAATTGGCATAGAGATGCACAATGACGCAAAGCTTGTTGCAATCTGAGCAAATAGAGAGAATAACAATCTTTCTTACAAGTAATCTTCCAAAATAATTAATCAAAATAAACATATAAAATAGTAAGGGGATATAGGCGGATAACAATACTAATCCTTTTGATTGGCTTCCTCTCTTCAAGAGCGCTTTTGTTAGTCAAATGAATTTTGATTGATTTATTCCGACTTGGAACAAGAAAAAGAAAACGCAAAAACCCTTACACATTCAGTCTTTTATAACAATAAGAAGGGGATAAAGTGCTAAAATATTAAGCATTTATATTTATAACATTTTTTAAAACGATATGTTTATATCAATATAGGCAAGTGCCCCAGTTATGCCTAGGCATACACTTGGTAGCATAGCAAGTGCCTGCTTTGGGCTTGCCTAGGCAACATATTTCCTAGCACTGAAAAAAGGCTATTTGCCAAGCGCCTAGGTGCTCATTTTTTGAGCAAAATAGCTAGCATCAGGAGTTCAAATGCCATTTCAATTGGTCAAACAAGGGCATAGGTTAGTCCAAGTCGACTGGAATGGCTTGCCTACGCAAAATATTTCCTAGCACTGAATAAAGGCTATTTGCCAAGCGCCTAGGTGCTCATTTTTTGAGCAAAATAGCTAGCATCAGGAGTTCAAATGCCATTTCAATTGGTCAAACAAGGGCATAGGTTAGTCCAAGTCGACTGGATTAGGGCCTCACTTAAGGGACATGTTCCAAACTGCCAATAGAAGAACAAGAATAATGCCAGCCACCCAAGGTTCCTTATTCTAGGACAGTTCATATAGGCTGGAAAAGCAAGAAGACAAAGATGTCTCACTCCACCAAATGTTTGTCCAAAACAAATATGGACACTACATTCCCAACATAAAAAATATGAGGGAATAAAACAAAGAGGTTAATGACGAGAAAGATTTCCAAGAACGGGATCCATACACCCCTAGCACAAATGTTAATGTCCCAATGTTCTTATGAATATTATATTTTCTCTTGATGAACTTAAAATTGAGACTTAAAACAATATTGAACCTCTAAGCCATTTACCAAGTATGGAAAAAATTTCAAACCCCCTTGCTTCTATCTCTACAAACCACCCTCCATTTAACAAGATGATAATTTTTTTAGTTCCACCTTCCACAAAAATTCCTCTCATGTGGCTAACTTCGTCTCACTCTTCTCCACAAATGGAACCCAAAAACTCAGATTGCAGATATTATCACCCAAAAAATGACCTAAACATCAAACATCTAAGAAGCAACACACACATACACAGATATATATATATATATATCTGTTGCACACGTCCTAAAATATCGATGAACAATTGAAGCTCACTAGGACTCGTGCTCCCCGCCTCCTAAGGTAAAGTCTAAGAACAAAACCCAACATAAAGGAACAAAAGGGGAGACCCTTACCGAAGCCCTCTAAAAGAGTTTAAATGACCTCTCACAAGTTCAAAACCACATTAAAAGTTTAAAACTAGCTTTGATTTTTTTAAAACTCGTGGTACAACTAATCGATCTGAAAACCTTTTATCACCCTTGTGCTCACCTTCTTAGGGATAAGGCCCAAAACGTGATATTAGTAATCTTACAATTTAACTCACATGTAGTCGTTTGCTTATTACTCTTGTTCGGATAAGACAAGAGTAGACATGAATGATTAGCACTAGAATCCCAGCAAATCGTTCAACCACTACTTTGGATGGTCTCATTGAGTGAATCAGGTGACCTAGCCAATTCTCATAAACCCCTGTCAGTCGCCATAAGAGATAAGAGGTAAAAAAGGACACTGATGTTCAGCGATTCTTTACCCATCAACGGTGCTGACCATCTATTCCCAAAATGCATTTACATAATTAGATTAGATTTGGAATACATGGACTAAATGGACAATTCTCTAATAAAAACATGAAACGAAACAAAAACAAAAAAACAAAAATCAAATCTCTTGTACTATTAATTATAATGAACCAATGTTGTTTCCAATTTACAATAATAACTATACTAGTGGACCATTTTAAATTGGAAAGTTGCTAGCTATTGCCATGCTAAAGATTCAACAAAATATCCATGCTAATTGCTAAAGAATAACAGAAGAACAAAAACAAAACGTGTGGTGTGGGTTTAATTTTCAGGGTTTTTTTTTTTTGAAACAATTTGGAAAATATTTCTTATTGAACAATTTTCCACATTTTTTCTTGCTAGAGGACAACAGGATCTTAAATCGTTACCAAACATGCCATTATCTATTAAAGAAACTCTCACTTCATAGGTTCTTCAACGCACATCTAAACATGATGAAATAAGAACACTTCTGAACTGAAGGTGATTTTGCTAGATCACAAAAGCTTGAATTCTTAGATAAGAATAGTTTTAAAAATAAGAAAGCAATTAGAAATCTTTGACAATAACTTCCACTTATATAGATTTCAGAGACATTCCAACACAATAAACTAATTTTGGATATTGTTAAATCAGAAATTAGAACCACAAATCCTTTGAAAACAATAAACCAATAAATGGAAATCCTTGAGCAGCCATTTAGAAAGAGTAGGAGGTACAATTTTCAACAATGAAATGTCGCAGAATTCTCCTTTAACCTCACCATGCTTACCTGAGTCAGAACGAGGGGAAGGTTAAAAAATAAAAAATAAAACAAAAAATGAGTCCATATTAGAACAAGAAAGACCATCAGAACATTGGATCTTTGCATCAGTGATGACATATTCAATGTCTCAGATGACCGTCATGAGAATTTAATCCAATCTCATCACTTGATTTTCTTGAATCTAAAGAAATTACACTTTTTTTTTCAAAACAAGATAAAATATAGAGAAAAAGGCAACAACTTCATTTTGGCGTGAAACTAGTCCATCCATTACACCTAGCCTTTTTGTTGAATTCAAGGTGGGTTGAGGCATTCAAGAAATTTTGGGCCCATTAAGCCTTGCTAGTCATAAAGAGAAAGAAGAGTAAACATTCAAATTGCTCTTGAACTCTAGTAATATAAAATGATGATCCAAAAGCTCTGAGCTACTAATGTGGGAATGCTTCCCGTAATCACGTTCCAATCAAGGACTGCAGAAGCAATAAAAGTAACAATGAAAAATTCAAATATTCAACATTGACACTACTCCAATAACAAGGAGATCAACGTAATCCTCATCTTTCAATATTTATCACAATTACTTTGGGGTCTTCATAGCAAATCCATGATATCCATCTTGATTAGTTACTTAAAGAAACATTACATAACAACCATTAGTATAACAATTATAGTTCCACAACTTTTGACCATATTAGAACCCTCTAATAACAGGATGGGTTGAATGAGATAGTGCAGAAGTGTTGGCCTCCAAGTATTAGCACCCATGCATGAACATGATTATAAAATTAAACTTCATGAGAAATACCCTCTTATACAATTGGGAATTTTCTTAATTCTTTAACTCTTAAATACAAAGATGTAAATTTTTCTTCTTCTTCTTCTTTTGGTTTGTTTGTTTGTTTGGAGAGATTAAAAGACAAACTCATTTTGCTTATAATGATAGCAAATACAAACTTCCAACAACAAAGTTAACCGATAAGAAGAAAACTAGCAACAGATTCAGTGCCCTAGTCATGATAATAATAACGAAGAAATCAGAAAGTTAACAATTGTTCCATACAGAACTTTCACATCAACATGGATGCAAATCAATTGCAGAATAGTAAAACAACAAATGGTAGAAGAAGTGAAGTTCCTTACTCATCATTTCCAACTTGTCAATCTGTTCCCTAATTGTCTCAGGATCCTTCTTCAAAATTCCAACCTCCCTCACCTTTTTCCTTTCTTTTTTGTTCTGTTAACAAAATAAATCCAAATTAATTAATTCGAGTACAGATAGAATTATGGATTGGATACAAAATTGACAAACGCATCACCTAAGTTGTATTGTATATCAAAAAAAATGCACTGTAAATGAAAGTTGAATCAAACAATTGATTGAGACAAAATCATGTATAAGAACAGATATTCATAGCCAGATTACCCCATGAATCCCATGCCACATACAAATGAGACCGTGATATAGCTTTAAATTCTGGAATTAACTCAAACAGTTTATCTTTGTCGCTGAATAAACTCCACACAATCGTGCCATGTCGATGATAAAAATATAATATCAAACTAGTAAAATACCAGTAATCAAGCAACTCAAGTGATCAATTGTAGCTAATTCCTAACAAAATACCTAATTAAAAATTTTATATAGACAATTATTTCCTAAGCTAAGGCATAAGCTGTAGCCAAGTAAGGGTTTTCTAGGAAAGCCACATTTAGAAGGTTTCCACATTAAATACCCAGAAAAATGAACAAGTGTGTTACGTGCCTACGGATAGGCTGAGTCGGAGTTTCACAATTTTGCTTTCTTAGGAATTCTCTTTCTTTAGAACTCTTAGTTGACTATTTGTTATCTTTTAACTTCTATAGGCTAGTCATTATCTTATCTTTTCCTAGAATAAGCATCTGCAATGCTATCTCTTGATAGGTAGTTTCCTAGATCATAGGTTGTTAGTAGAGTAATTAAGTTGGAGACTATATCATTAAAATGATCAAATTAATGAATGAGAATTCAAGCAGTTTTAATCCAACAATTTATCTAAAGGAGGAAGGTTCCCTCGAAGAACCATTAAGGAGGTCGGTTCCCTCGAAGAACCAGTTACAATTATTTTGAATTTGCAGTTTGAATCTGCAGGTTCTTAACATTGGTATCAGAGCAATCGGTTCTGAAAATGGCGGAAGGGACGATGAATGCAAAGATCGATGAGATGATGGGGTTGTTGAGGGAGACAACCGAAGCACACGGGAAGATGTTACAAGAGTTGATGCAACGGATTACTGTAATGGACTCTCGGATTGAAATTTTTTTCAATGGACAGAATATTGGAAGGGGAGAGAGTCCAAATCAAAACCAATGACTTGCCCGATGAGATTGCTAACGAACCAGAGATGGAGATGGAAGTTCTTGAAGAAGAAGGAGGTTATGTAGAAGAAAATCTTCATCCTGAAATTTCTCTTCATGCTATCGTTGGAAGCAATACACCACAAACAACGAGAGTAAAGGGAAGAATGGGCAAGATTAACATACTAGTATTGATGGATTCAGGAAGTACACATAATTTCTTGGATCCGCATGTCGCTTGTAAGGCGGTACTGAGGGTGAATCACAATGGTCACTTTGAAGTAGCAGTGGATAATGGGGAGAGGTTCCCATGTCAAGGACGTTGCTTCAATGTGAAAATGGTGATCCAAGGAGTTCCAATTTCAGTAGACTTCTACTTGTTGGGACTAGGTGGTTGTGATGTTGTTTGGGATCCGGGAGGTCTGCAATCTTTGACCTTGAGGACAAGGTCATTCCAAGGGGTAAAGAATGCTACGTGCCTACGGAATGGCTGAGTCAGAGTTTCACAATATTTGCTTTCTTAGGAATTCTCTTTCTTTAGAACTCTTAGTTGATTAGTTGTTATCCTTTAACTTCTATAGGATAGTCATTATCTTATCTTTTCCTAGAATAGGCATTTGCAATGCTATCTCTTGATAGGTTGTTTCCTAGATCACAGGTTGTTAGTGGAGTAATTAAGTTGGAGACTATATAATTAAAAGGATCAAATTGATGAATGCGAATTCATGCAGTTTTAGTCCAACAATTTATCTAAAGGAGGAAGGTTCCCTCGAAGAACCATTAAGGAGGTCGGTTCCCTCGAAGAACCAGTTACAATTATTTTGAATTTGCAGTTTGAATCTGCAGGTTCTTAACAAAGTGTAATTTAGTATGTTACATACATTCTTGTTTAAACCTCCTTAATCGTAGATTTCCCCTGCATTCAACACACACACACACACGTTTAACTTGCAATAGTAATGTGACCAATAACCTCAACCTCTAGATGTGGAGATTTTCGACATCGAAAGCAACGACATGCCAAATGATCAAACCTAATTGACAAAATATGACTAATTTCCTAACTATAAACACGTCCAAGTATCCAAAAACAAGAATTAGGGGAAAAATCATAGAATTTCCAAACCAAGTCTTGGAATTGGGTGTTACAGATGATTGACAGTTAGGGATGCTTACCAACAGAAATTAATTGTTTAAATCAAGTAAAAAAAAAACCTAAAAAAGGGTTGGAGACGATGTATGTTTACCCTCTTCAACTCCTTCTTGCGGAGCTCTTTCCGGTAGGCATCGGTAGGATTCATGACTTTCCCTCCCTTCGTCGTCTTCATTTTCGCTCCAACTGTTTCAGAACTTCTCAGACTTCAAAACGCCGGAGAAGAGCAACGACTACGAGGATGAAATATATAAATCAATTACAGCTCTCTCTCTCTTCCTCGGTTTCTTTTGGCAACTTTGTATCATCTATCATGTGAAGGGCGAAATCCATTGCCCCAGTTTCTGTTTCTCGCTGGTTTGTACCCTATAATATAGGAGTGTCAATTGGTTCGGTTTCAACGGTAAACCGAAAGAACCAGACGGAAAATGGTCGGTTTGGTTTGGTTTTTTTTTTTATTTTGGTTTGAAAAATGAAAAACCGAATTAATTTAGTTCGGTTTTCGGTTTAAGCTTCGATTAAAGCGAACCAAACAAACCGAACTTAACTAAATATATGTAAATTGAATCGAACTAAACTAGGCTAATATACATATATTTATATATGTATATTTATGTGTGTGCGTGTTTTATGTATATGTGTGCCTTTAGTACATAAAATAGCACTATTTTATCAAACCGAACCAAAAAACCAAATCTATTTCGGTTTGATTTGGTTCTTGATTTTGGTCACTATAGTTTGGTTCGGTTTTCGGTTTTATACTTCGGTTTTTATTTTGATTCGAGTTGATTTTGGTTTGGCCACTAAACCAAACCACAAGGACCGAATTACATCTCGACTATAACATGTATTAATGGGATGGGATTTGATTGTATTGATGATCCAGTGACCTAATTAAGCAGCTACGTGTCACCTCGTGTTACCTGCTTGTCACCTGCTTGACTTATGGACCATGGGTCTAATGGGTCACTCGACCCAGTTAGACCCGACCTAACACGGTCTAATTGGTTCAACCAGACTAACTTAGTCCAACTCGGCTTGACCCAATCCAACCGGTCCACCCGGTCCAACTTGTCCAATTTGGTCTGACTTGATCCAATTTGATCCGGCCTTGTCCAATTCGGTCCGACCCGATCTGTTTTGAGTTATCTACATGCATCAGATATTTTTTATATAATGTTATCTACATGTGACTCACCTTTCACATGGCATCTCCTCATTCAAGACTTCCAGGCCAAGTCACTTGCATACCAAGTCTACTTGGAATCCAAGTAACTTGAATGCCAAGTCTACTTGGAGGCCAAGGAAGAGAAGGCTATAAAATGACTACTTCATGACAAGAAGAAAGAATCTCTGAACATCAGGAGAAAGGGCTGAAATATTTAAAAGGCAGAAGGAGAAGATGGAAGATTGTATTTGCTATTATGCTTGAAACTTCTATACATTAGAAGGACTCCTCTCTTTATCTCTTAGTCTCCCTCCTTTCTTTCTTATTTCCTTCTGCATTTATATATGATTGGGGTGTTCACTGTATTTCATGTACTTCTAAACAGTGGAAAAGACTTCTACAAGGCGATCCCCGTGGACTAGGCATATTGCCGAACCACGTAAAAATTATGTGTACTATATTGGCTCTTCCCCTTCTTCTCTTTTCATTTTATATACGTTTGTCGAGCATAGGCGTAGCGTCGTCCGAACGGCCGCGTGACGGTTTAGGCAGATGGTTGGGACGTCCCACGTGCCCAAACAAGACCTTATCCAACTCCAGGCAGTACGGAAACAACCGACACAGAATGTCGTCACGTGCTTACGCTATTTACACCCCTTTAAGCAACTCAATCCCGATTAGCGGCTTAAAACAGATCAAGCAGCACAATTTCCGCATCAACAGTATCTAGGCACTTCACAATAAGCAAGTCGGGTCGGGCTATGGATTCATGGGCCATAACACAACACATGCAATGATTGCGCATGAGCACAGTTAGAATTTAGCTAGATTGTAGGCAAATGCACGGGTCTGACCAACACAAAATTAGGCACAACACGGCATAACAAGGCCTGTTGGACACAAAATTAGGCACAACACGGCATAACAAGGCCTGTTGGACACCCAACTATAACTAGTTTTATCTTATTGACGAATACTGCCTGAAATTTGATTCAAGTGCTGCAACCATCTGATTTATTATGGATGGCAACTTCGCCCAGTCCCGCCTAAAGTTGTGTTATAACATATTTTAACACATTTACGTATTATATTACACATGAACGTGCTTTTAAAATTTTGATATTACCAATATTATCTGCATAAACAATGATGAATTTGCTTGTTTTATAGGAGAGCATTTCGTCTGGAGAGAAAATGTTAGAAGATTGGCTGGAGTGTGCACATATGCACGCCATATATCTAGATGATTTTGCCTTTTAGTGATGATGCGAGAAACAGTTGAATATGTGGTATCCATACGTGCACATTCCAACCGATCTTCCAAAATTTTCGCTCCATAGAAAATGCTCTCGTTTTATAGTAGTATTAAATAGATTGTTTTGTTTTATATTAGTATTGGGGATGCAAAAATCGTAACAGAAGGTAAACTTAGATATCCGAATGAATATGATAAAAGTTCATCAATACAATTGCATCAATAAGATATAGTCCAGAAAGTTTGTCTCATGATACCCTAAACCGTCGCACAGCCGTTCGATCAAGAGTGTTTCTTCTTGAATGTAACATGTAAATGAAACAAAGAAAGAGAGGAACAGAGAGAGGGAAATTGAGGTCTTGAGTTTGCCAACGAGAATGTATACCATTGAGCAAGGGAACCTTAGTACAATGTTCGAGGGATACAAGTCTCTTTTTAGGAGTTAGACGACAAATTATCACTCGAGTCCTTCACGTATCTGTGTAATCGGATTCTGATGCAACAAAAAAAATTCAAGAACAATAATACAAGTAGTGTGGGGATGGAAAAGATGAAAAATCACTAAAAAAAAAAGGTTGGTAGAAAAATTTATTAGATACCGTGAATTTGGTATCTAATAAGTTCTACTATTGGATTTGAACCAATGACGAATCCAGTATCTAATAAGTTCTACCTACTATTGGATTTAAATCGATGACTCCCGCCATATGAAAGCAATACTCTAACCATTGGGTTAAGTAAGTAATTTATAATCAGAAAGAGAAAGAAATGGGACACATCAATGGATTATAGATGTACTATTACTTCTAAGCAATACCAATCCTTGGCAGGAAATAGATCAAAGAGCTATCATGGTTGGATCGTGGAATATTCATCTTGACCATGTCCAGAGAGATGCTTGGAAATATCTTCATGCGGGGAGCACATCCAATGTTTATGTGTAATCAACATGCAGAAGGAACTTCCAAAAGGAATTTTGTGTTGATTCACTTGATTTTAAATGATCCTGCGTTGTAATGGGTTGCCTTGAGATTCAAGAATCATGAATCACTATCTCGTGTAACATGCATGACATGTATATCCAAGCAACGTATCTATTATTATCTCACTATTCATAAAAAGGCAAATTCTCCATTTAGTAAAATATATAAATATATATAAGTTACTCGGGTTTTATCGAATTTCACAACAAATACTCTTCAAACCTTCATTCTCTTTTGAGGGAACCCTTTTCGGTATATTAATCAATATTCATTTGAGGGAAGTCAAAACAATTGTATACGTCTCACAAGGTGGCCAGTATATTTGAATTACACATACATAGAGACCTTAGATTTTAAAACTTCAACAAGCAATCCGTTTTCATGGTCAATAGTCTTTACGAGTTGACATAAAATCTTTCGAGGTTCTAAGTCAACCAACCAATTCGAGTGACTGTGAATTGAACTCAGAGAAATCAGACATAATATGTTTCCTTCGAATTTAACCTTAAGTAGTGTAGTAATGAGTCCCACACAGTCTATTAAAGATGTTATCTACGAGTGTTTCATGGGGATAAGTATATATATTCCTTCGAAGGCCTTTCTCATAGGGATTCATTCGAAGTTAGAAGCCTTTTTTTTAAATCTTTTGAGGGTGACAACCCATAACTTGTCCTTCGAAAGGGGTCAAACTTTTAATCAAGTCCTTAGCCCTTAGACAAATTTACTATCTTGTGGTTGTTAACTTATCGAATTAACCATCTCAAGGTGGTTTGCCCGTGTTAGATAAATAATTATCATTCTATCATTCGAAGAGGCTACTTACTGAAGAAGTAACTTTTACAGGAGAAGAACGTTAGAGATTTGATCAGGCTGAAGGATCATTATCATGTTATGACATGGCCCAATAAAACGGTTGATATCGTTCGGAGTTCACATGTGTAAATCAATGAGGAAGTAAATTGTATTGCCTTTTTAAATGATTTGAAGCTACGAGTCATATCTTATAAACGAGTCATTCTTCTCTAAGATTATAACATGTGTTCCAAGTGATTAATCAAACCGTCTCATCACCAGTATCAAATAGATTATTTTATAGTATTATAACGTTGAATATATGATATTTATCTAATATTATATAAAAATAAGAGAATTTAAACCCTTAAAAAAATTTAAGTTTTGAGATGTTTTAAAAAGTGATTTTTTAAGCGAGAATGCACCATTCACATCCCGTGCACATTGGACGCGGATCTTCTTTGATTCCCTTCCCTGTGAACCTCGTGTGAACAGGTGGGCCCTACCATGAAAGGTGACTTACATTTTTAAAACCCTAAGAGCCCTAGTGAACCTGAAATTACCGTTACCTTAACCGGCTTCTACCTTAATAGGTGGTAGCCATCATTTTTGTGGGAGAGCATTTCGTCTAGTCCACGAAGCTAGACCATTTGTTATAGCGCCCTTGTACTCCATGTTTAAATGCTTGTACTCTGTGTTGTAATTTTTGTACTTGAGTCTGGACGCGTGGCGGAAATCCACGTACGCTCCAGCCAATGGACCAAAATAGCTCTCTTTTTATGGACTTGCCTAGGTGTCACATCCCAAACTTAAGAAAATTCACTTGGGAATCCCTTAGGTTTGAGATATAACTCTCACGCCATATCCCTATGGGAGTGGCTAGCAATATCAACAAAAGAAGTCTGGAAAAATAATATTATTAAAGTAATTACATCC
>JAUPMG010068517.1:0-13263 GCA_031762675.1 Pachysandra terminalis
CTAACTTACAACTAACCCACATACATGGATTATCAGCATATAATCAAGATCATATCATTCATAATTCAAGGAGACTTGACACAAGAATTTACAGATCATTAAACTCAGCCCATTCATGTGCTTTCATGGAATCATGTTACAAATCATGGATTCAAACAATCCCAAAATAAAATTTACATGTTATTCCAAGTGGATTATACAGAGTAAAGGACTTACTTGGATTTGGCTAAATAAATCTGATCTGGTGATCTTGAGTCTCCCTTCTCCTTCCTTAAGTATTGCTCTCCATCTTGCCTCAATGGTCGTACACAATAACGCTGGATGTGCCATACTTTTCCACAATTGTAGCACATGCACTTATCTACACCTTTACGCTCATTTTCCCTAAGAATCTTATCTTTACCTTTATCACATTGTTTCCTATTTTCTCATTCATGAGAAATTTGTCTCTTCCCTAGTTCTCCTTGGATCAGTTCTTCTAGATCTCCTTGAATCCTACGTAAACTGGTCATAAAAGGTTCCACTCTTTTCTCCACAGACGAGTCCTCATTAACTACTCCCTTATGTTCCTCGGATATCTACAAACCCAAAACAAACATAAGTCTTCTAATCTACTATCTCACATCCTATATTTCTCATAAAACAAACAATCATACAAGTATTGCAAACAAGCCTGTTATGCACACCATACACAACATTCACACATGTGAGTCCTAATGTTCTCCTCTATGTTCTCTTAACCCCATGCAATCTAACCTAGAGCACCCTAGGCTCTTTAACCTAGAGCTCTGATACCAATCTGTCACGCCCCAGATCATGTGGCACAAATATCTATGCGAGAAGGCATGAATCTCGAGGTGAGATATTCGGGATCCATTTCTAGACCGCGGATTGACATATCATTTCCAAGACACAAGATGAAATAAAATTTGATTTATTTATCAAACAGAGTTGCGGAAGCAATTACAGTAATCGAAAGTGATTAAGTACGTTAACCAGCTTCAAAAGAACCTTACAATACAATCTGAATACTAAAATCCCAACTGAGTTCAATACAACTGAAATTATAAATAAAATAGCGTGAATAAAGTTCAAGCAAGAACAACAGCATACGTCCATGATTTCCAATCAATTCTATCTTAACCCGTAACATAAAAGTTATGTGAGCTTTGAATGCCCAGTAAGCATGATCCCGTTCTACTCAACATCATATAACATAATGATATCACCGACAAAAAAACACAATCAATTCGGAAGCATATGGCAAGATAGTTTTAATGTAAAATGAGTATGATGAGTGTATGTCAAACAAATGTTCTAATGTATGCTAAAACAATAAATTCGAATAATATGTTATGAAATGTCTAATGTTAATGTATGGTGTTAAGTGTCCTTCATGCAGCTTCTATATCACCTAACAGTTCGGGACAAAGGTCACCCGGAACAACCGGTAGCCCATCTCTTCGTTCTGGTCGCTAACCCATGGTATGAAGGCTACCGTGTACTGATTTAATGAGTGTACGGTACTCGAGGTCCAGCTGACCTTATGGATCAGCTATGATACCATAACTTATTTCGTAGGACTTGCAACCTATAGGTATAGACAACCTTATCTTTTCCACCTTCCGGGCACACTTAACCTTCCACATAAACATAGTATGCATGCATATTAATTTGTAAGACCCAAATGATAGACTCCATTGAAAACTATCCACGCACCCATAGACGCGGATAATCCATTGGATTCCATCATTAGCATCCTAGCATTACAAGATCAATCTCATGTTCACATAATCCAATAATTAGAGATTATTAATAATAAGGTCCCTCGGAAACTACTTAAGCGCCCATATACTTAGATAATCCGTTAGAGCTCATCATTTATAGTCTAAGATGAATACCAATTGAAGGAGTGTGTTCAGTAAGGTCAGCTCGAGTGAAGGGCATCAAGACATAATTTATCAATGGAACACATGCCCATGATCTTCCTTTGATCCCTATAATCACACCCTAAAAGCCCGGACCAATCTGACCATCAAAACCCTACAATTTCTCCAAAATAACAATCCGTTGGTACTCTCATAAATGTACCAACAACTCAATCATACGCTCCATCGGTAGACTGGTCGGTGTACCGATGCCTACCAATGGGTAGCAATAGTCTTCTGTCAGTAGGGCGGTCGGTGTACCGACACCTACCAACGAACCCAAAATTCAAGTTTAACAATCCATCGATAGGCTGATCGGTGTATCGATGAGCCTACCGATGATCGCGAATAGCTTCGTTCTTACATTTCTCATGTCGTTTTCCATAGTAAATCAAGTCTAAAATTCGTATAAATCATACACAACATCTTAGGATGAAAAACCAATGCAATACTCATTGAAAAACAACATGTTATACACAAGATATTGGGATCACAAATCACATGAAACACATATGTTTATTCTCAGAATTTCAACACACATTATGGTATACAATGGAAATCATACATGATAGGCAACTTACATTAGATCATAATCTAGAATCGGAAATGAGAATCCGGCTCAGTTCCTCTCTTCCCTTCTCTCCTTCCTACTCCTCTTAATCCTTCTTCTCTTTTCCTCTGCAAAAGTTGACTAGGTTCAGACTCTCTTTCTCTTTCAGTTCTAATTCTTTCAATCTCTCAATCTCTCTTTCTCAGTCTCTTCTCAACTCTCAAACATAAGCTTCCTTGTGTTCTTACGATGGAGATGTTAGAGATATAGGGAGCTACTCCCTAACTTCTCTTCTCTCTTTCCCTCACGTTTTAGCCACGACACCCAGACCGATTCAACGCACAACCGTGCGTTTGAATTTGAGGTCTAAAACTCATATTACAAACTTAACCCCATAACCTCATTAATTACACTAAGACCCCCAATTAAAAGTCAAGTTTTAATTTACCTCCTTATGTCTAATTAAATTAATAAACCATATAAGCACATGCAAATTAAACATTAAATTAAATGAAATAAATAAAGAGGGAAAATTCTCTTAGTGAGTTTAGGTCACTACACTTCTTTAGTATGTCACCTCTTCAAAAGATAGAATGATTACTTTTCATCAGGCTATGTTCAATTCGTCAGGTTAGCCACCACAAGATTATCAATTTGTTTGGCTAAACACCACGACATGTCCACTTGGTCAAGCTACACTACAAAATGATCAATTTGTCAGGTTAGCCACCTCAAGAGGGTCAATTCGTCAATGAGTTAGTCCCCCTTAAAGGATGTGATGATGGATTCGTCCCCCTTTAAAGGACATGGCTATGAGTTTGTTACCCTTAAAAAGACTCGATGAAAAGGTTTTTAACTTCGAAGGAATTTCCGCTGAAAAGGCCTTCGAAAGAATGAATACATTTTATTTCAAGGGAAACACCTTCAAATAACATTTCTTGACAAAAACTTTGTGGGACTCATTATTGTACTTTATTTAAAGGCAAGGAATAAATACATTTTATTTCGAGGGAAACACCTTCAAATAGCATTCGTTTACAAAGACTTTGTGGGACTCATTATTGCACTTTATAAAGGCAAATTCGATAAAAACACATTTACGTCTAATTTTTACAAGTTCATTTCAAAATCATTCAGGTTGGTTGCTTAATCTAATACTTTGAACAATTTTACTCGCAAAGATAATGACCACAAAAAAAGATTGTCTGTCGTAATTTTTACAAGTTCATTTCAAAATCACTCAAGTTGGTTGCTTAATCTAATACTTTGAACAATTTTACTCGCAAAGATAATGACCACAAAAAAAGATTGTCCATGAAAATCTTAGATCTAAGATTTTTATGTACGATTGATTCGATTATATTGATCTCTTGTAAGATGTAAACAATTATTCTGATTTTCTTCGAAAAAAAATAAATTAATATACCGAAACACATTTCTTTGAAAGATAACACTGATTTGAAGTACAAATGTTGTGGGCGTCGAAGAACTTCTTTATTTAAAGATTATTGACTTTGCTAATACAGTTCCACCTCGTAGATTTAGTGGAGAATGGCTCTCTCAAGACAGCACCTTCTCAAGACAGGTAATATTATTTCAGGTTTCCTACATCACCAGTATCACTGTTACATTTATCATTTTGACAAGGACAAAGGAGATGTTGATCTTTGGATATTATACTACTACTGTAACACAAGGGATATCTATGAGAATCGGATTTTATTAGAATCCCAAACAGACCCTTAGAAAAAAGATAAAAGAAAATTCCCAACTAAACTGATCCTGCAAGCCCGAAGCTACTAGAATCGAGATATTATTTGCCACTCCATTTGGCACGCGACTAGAGATGGAAAATCCAAAACTTTCTTTCACGGAGCAATTTATTATTAAGAGATCGGTCATGGGGATTCGTCACCATAGCTTCCACGTGGCAATAGATGTCGAGCTCACTCATCTCCCATGAAAACTTCTTGCAAACTCTGCAACCATTCTTCTGAGTTCAGCTCTCCTGAAACCAACTAGCGAATTTCTTCTCTTTTTACTGTGTATTGAGCTCTGAACTGATTTTCTTTCTTTTCCTTTTCGTTTCAACAATGGCATCTCTTCGTCTGTTTCACTGCTCCATCTGCAAAGAAGATCACCTTCCAAGGCAATTCCTTCATCAATGGCGGACTAAACCCTCAACCAGCGTCTGCAACAACATCAAGCATAGAGTATCACTTCCTTCTCACGATTTAGGGTTTCTCTACCAATACTCCACTCTCCACAGACACTCATCTCGGATCCTTTGCGGTGTCTCGTCCGTTGAGAAAAGGTATTTTATTCCGTTCTTGGATTCTCTGAAATCTCCTGATCTTCTCTTTTGTTTTATTCATTTCGCATATGGACTTGACTCCAAACGAGAGAACTCAATTGCTTTTGTTGCAGAGAAGAGGAGAAGAAGATGAAGCGTAGCTCGGGACGTGGGAAAGTGAGGCTAAGTGTTAGGTTGAATCACCAAGTTGAGTTTGGAGAGCATGTTGCGCTGTTAGGTAATGCGAAGGAGTTAGGATCATGGAAGAAGAAGGTTATGATGAATTGGACAGAGAATGGATGGATGTGTGAGATGGAAATCAAAGGGGGTGAACCCATTGAATTCAAATTTTTGATTGTGAAGGAGGATAAAAAAAGTATGGTTTGGGAAGAAGGTAAAAATCGTGTGTTGAAATTTCCAAAGGGAGGGAATTTTGAGATCATCTGTCACTGGAACAAGACTGAAGAGGATGTGTATTCGTTGCCTTTGAGTTCCGAAGAGAATGAGGAGGAAGTAGAGGGTAGTAGTGATAACGGGTCTTCGGTTGTTGAATCTGGTCTTCTTTCAGAAGGGGAGCTGAGTCCTTTTGTTGAGCAATGGCAAGGGAGGTCTGCGTCATTTATGCAATCAAATGAGCATAGAAACAGAGAAACGTCAAGGTCGTGGAACACTGAGGGCCTAAAAGGGTTGGCCTTAAAGTTAGTTGAACTTGATCGGAATGCTAGGAATTGGTGGCGCAAGGTATTGCTATCCTGACAATGCCCTATTATAGCTTTTGGGTTCATGATAATTGTTGAATGGATATGGAAATTTATAATGTTCATGATAATGTATTGTTTACACAGTTTTACCAGGTTTCTTCTAGATGTTTGTTTATCTTTACACCCCCCAAGCTCAACTAAAATTCAACAAAAGAGAAAGATTACTTTTATAGATTAATGTGCAACCTGGTTCAGGTAGTCTGCATCTTCATAGACATGGTTATTTCATCACGCCAATGCCCTATTAGAGCTTTCGGGTTCATGATAATTATTGAATGGATATGAAAATTTTATAATGTTCATGATAATGTATTGTTTGCACAGTTTTTGCAGTTTTCTTCTAGATGTTTGTTCACCCTTTGTTCACCCTCCCATTTTTTTGGGTTAGTTGCTCTGATTTGTTTTATGCGATTTTGATACTTTGATTGGCTCCATGAAGCTCAGCTAAAAATTGAACAAAAAAGAATGGATTACTTTTATAGATTAATGTGCAACTGCATCTTCATAGACATGGTTATTTCATCATGCCTCCCTCCGAGACCAGTGCTCATAATTCAAGAAGGAATTGAAGTTCAATTATGTATTGTATTCTGAAAGTTCAAGATATGTAGGCAATTGAAATTAAAGTGTAAAAAGAAAAGGGGAAAATACTACTAACCGCAGCAACATATGGTTCTGAAGATAGTTCATAAGATGTTGGTTAGATAATGTCCTTAGGCCACAAATTAAGGTGCATAACTTGGAAACCTCCGAGAAGACCTCAACTGTGATAAAACATTTGGAATATAGTAAGAAAACCCAGGATTTATAGAACTTAGAATTTGAGAAAAGGAATTCAATTAACCTGGAGGGAGGAGTGTGGATTACTTGGCCTTCTATTTGTCCACTTGTTTTTCCTAAGGAATGTCGAAGCTACAAGTGTGAGTATATGGTTTTAGTTTCTCTCAGGTTGAGTGACAAATGATATCCCATCCATTGAGATAAATTGAAAAACAATGTCGAGGACTCTCACTGAATGTTTGCGTGCGAGCTCTCATATTGTATGAAAAAAAAATCCATAAATCATTCTCTAACTACTAGAATTTCTTTTCCCTTTTGTTCAATGCAGTAA
Source organism: Pachysandra terminalis (assembly GCA_031762675.1). Lineage (NCBI taxonomy): Eukaryota > Viridiplantae > Streptophyta > Magnoliopsida > Buxales > Buxaceae > Pachysandra > Pachysandra terminalis. The sequence continues at coordinate 6,644 of JAUPMG010068517.1, forward strand.
TAACAGTTTATTACAGTATTGTGAAGCTCTAATGGATATACATCAATATTTGTTTTTGTCATCGTATGGATGACATTCTTAGTGTCTCTGGAACTATGATGATGTTTTAACTTGTTTCTATAGAAATATTTATCTCATGGTTCCCATTGGTTTTGCTCAGATTCTGGCCTTCTTTGCAGAAATTGAGAAAATATTGATCTCTCATGACTTTAAGATCCTCTATCTTGATTGTTTCCTGCCTTATGTTGGTGCAGCTAGAAGTTGTACGTGAGATTTTAGTAGGAAGTTTGGATAACGCTAATCGGTTGGAAGCTCTCATCTACTCTGCCATCTATCTGAAGGTTCTATGCTATAACTTTGTTTTGATGATGTTTGTCCAATATGAATCTTCCACGCCTTCAAGTTTTATGTTTTCTGTTTCTTGTGCAGTGGATAAACACTGGACAAATTTCATGCTTCGAAGATGGAGGCCATCACCGTCCGAACAGACATGCTGAGATTTCCAGGCTCATATTTCGTGAACTGGAGAGAATTTCCTACATGAAAGATACATCACTCCAGGTGATCTATCATTTCATTTGGATTTAGACTACAGCAACTATTATCTCTTAAACTTCTCATGCCATAGAAATTTCTCTCAGATTCATTGTTTCAACAATTACCTATTATTGTTATTTAATCTTTATGATTCTGATTGAATGAAAATGTGATGCTTATACTTTCTATGAATCAGTGTTTTAAGTGTCACGACATGTACCTACTTTTGAAAGGGGCGACACGACATATATGTAGAAGTCTCTCAAGCGATTTTTTCCATCATATCTCCCATATGTCGTTGTATGACCAAAAAATATATATATAGTGAATCAAAATAATTTGGGAGGTACGGTTGCATACCAGCATGGGAGAAAACAATGGAGAAATCATCTGTAATAATAGTCTAAATAAGACATAATCATAACTAAATTACACTAAACACAATGAAATTAACCAAATAGAATAATACAATTAAATAAAATGAGCAAACACAATGAGGAGATGTCATTACATTACATCCATAAAGAGTTGCATCCCTGCTCAATGTTATCCTCATCACCCCACCATCCCTACAAATACATTGTTTTTGTCATATTTTGGATTATTAAATGTATTTAGTTCTAAGTTAGATTCCTACAAGGTTTCATTAAAAAAAGAAAACCATTTTCACCCTTTTTTCATTTTGTTTCTTCTTTTTTTCCATCATGTCTCGCAGACATGTCCCTAGAAAGGTCCGGCGACATATCTTACAACAACGACATTTACAACCTTGCTATCAATATGATCAGGTGTGACTTTCAGAATATAGTTAGAATTAAGATTATGGTTGCCCTTTGACTCTTAAAGGTTTCTAAATAACATTCACAATCCATCACAAAAGTGGGTGCTGAGATTCTATTTAGAAGGCATTGAATTCCTTTCATCCAAATGTTTATCTACTTGCCTATCTAATATTATCTAAATCTCTAATAAGTTCCATTCACTATACCTTTTTTTTTTTTTTCAATGTATTGGAAGAAAATGAAGCTGCAAAATAACACGAAGTATTTTTTACCCATAACAAGAAGGATGACAGAAGACAAATGAATTTACAGATTGACCTAGAGAAGATATTTCATTAGAGCAGAGAGGACAATGAAGAAAAGGAAACAAACACAAACAAAGATACAAACTCTACGTCCCCCTTCAGCCTTCCCCTCTACTCAAATTCACCCTCCCTTTGTGAAGAATGTCATCCCAACTATAGGTAGAAATTTATATCTTGACATAGTAAAATTTATCCAATTTGAGTACTTTATTAACCTAATTCATTATTTTTTCTTATCTTTTGGTAAATGAATCAACCATAAGTATTTGAATGATACTACATAAATCTGTAATAGTTTGACTGCATTCATCAAAAAATCTTAGCAAAAGGCATCTTGGAGATTCACCTTTTACCATGACTTTGTTCCCTCTCCATATCTTTTTTTTTTGATCGGTAATGAAGATTATATATATTAGATGAAAAGATAAAAATACAAGGAGGAAGAAGAAAGGAGGCTGTGTACACGAAGGGTGTACGCCAACCAGCTAACAAAAGGAAAAGGCAAAACAGGGTAGGAGAAAGAGGGGGGAGAGAAGCCCAAGAGAGGCAACCAAAAGCACCACACTGCTTATACAAATATATAGTTAAGACTCACCTTTTAGTGAATTATGCATGGTAAATCTTCTATGCTATCATGGGTTTCACTACCTTAGCACATTAACCTCTTAGCCATGGGTTTAAATTTTGAGGAAATGTCGATATTTTGCTTGAAAGTTACTTTTTGCATGGGGGATGTATTCCCCAGCATTTTTATCTGTTTTGCAGTGTACATGAAATATCATGAATTCTCTGTTCAAACTTTTTTCAATTTCAGTTTTTCATTGATTTGTTTTTGAAGTACAGATTTATAACTTTTATCGATTTATTTATTTATATATTTTCTTAATGAGGGAAACTTTTCCAAATTCTTTCAAACTTCATTTTCCTCAAACCGACCCTAAAGTTACCTTTTATTTGTGTAATGCAACATTAGTGGTTCACATCATCCATTTCATAGGCAATTTGTTTGGATTATTGCGTTACTCTTTTTCATAGACATGGTGGCATCAAACTAGATCAGATGCATGCATATGCCTTTATTTGATGCATTCACATGGAGTTGGTGAAGTAATTTTGAGGTAGCTTGTAACTTCTTTTTGTATTTTGACATTTGATTTTAAGTTTGGTTGTTATTCAGGCCATTTGATTAGACGCATTTAATGGCTTTAGTTGTTAATGCCATTATATCACCGAATTAGGACATTTTACAACCTAATTTTGTTTTACTTGTCATATATAATTCATTTTCACATTCTTTTGGGTTATTAGCATGTATCATGTCTCTTAACATTTTCCTCAAGTTTCACTTTTTTTTTCCCCTTGAAGTACCGAAATTTTTGTCAAGTAGCAATTTTAGTACCAACTTAAAAATTTCTCTTGAAATGTCCCCCCTGAGGTCCTTATCAAACAAAAAAACTTTTGCACAACTTTTTTTAGCCATTGAAGATCTGTATCTTTCTTGGATGATTACAATCTAACAAGTTGTACAGGGTTGATTATTTTTTTGGATGTGCCAGTTTTTATCAAATTTAAGGACCTAAGTCTCAATTTTGCAAGCTGAAAATCTCAAAAGTAAAAGTAAAATTTAAAGCTTTCAGAATAGGATGTGCGATCCATTCTTTGATACATTATGTAATCCTATATGGACGATCAATATAACAAGAAGCGATCAAGTCTTACATGTGAGTGCAATGGAAGACCAAACAGAAATTGTGCATACCTTCCGTGTCTTACCAAATATTATTAATTCTCGAAGTTCTTGAAGAAATCCGTCCTTGGGTTGTTTTTCAACTCTTTACTCACAAGCAGAAGTCGATGAAGTATTTCAATATGGCAATTTTCTTGAGTGAGAGTTGGAACCAATGCTCATGTGTATAAGCTTTATGAATCGAAAACCATCATGGAGAGTCTTACAAACTAGTAACTGACACTAAATGTACCAATCCCAATACACATGATGACCTCCTTTTATCTGTGCCAAACTGGTGAGTGGTGACTTATCATTGTTCAGAATAGCTACATCTCTTGTTTGTAGGATAATCAAGTGATTATTTTAAACCACCTAATTGGAGAAAATCCATCATCCTACTCTCTCAACTGTCTGACAGCTGAAGTACTGTTAAACCGCCATCTTCCATGGTTCCCGTGGTCCTTTGCTTACTCAAGATTTGCTGAGTTCGAGGTGTCACCACCATAGGTAATGGCAGATTAGGCCTTTCTGATCTAATCTTGTTGATGCATCCATGATGCAGAATATAAGTTTTAAAAACATCAGGTGAACATGTACGATCTTGCAGCAATAGACAAAAATACACTTTTGTGAATTCAAAGTGCTTGTCAAGTGCCTTTGAGCCCAAACCTTTTACCTTCAATCTCATATGGGCATGTTCTCTTAATGCAATATCTGTTCCTCAACCTTTGTGCCTTGTCATCATACACCAACTTCCAAGTTTGACACTGCATTTATTAATAGTTCATGCTCTCTTCCTTCAGCATTCATTTTACAAACTATAACCTAGAGGTGCATAGATATTAGGTAATTCTGACTTATTTTTTCTCTTTTTTTGGATGATTCTGAAGTATCTTCTAGTCCTGCAAATTTTTGATGATTCTTGCTTTGTCTTTTGAGGGTGTTCTGAACCCCCTTTTCCTATCTGTAATTCAAGATTCTGCGTGTCAACATTCTTCTTTATTTATTTTCTTACAACGTGCAGGAGAAAATTGTCATCCGCAAGATTCATCCGTGTTTACCATCATTTAAGGCAGAATTTACTGCATCTGTTCCTTTAACTCGGATAAGAGACATTGCTCATCGGGGTGATATCCCTCATGATCTCAAGGTTTTATTTTAAGTATTGCTTGGTGATTTGATTAATGTTTTCTTAGATAGTTTATGTTAATTAATTTCTCATTCTCTGATTTTTAGCAAGAAATCAAGCATACGATACAAAACAAGCTGCACCGTAATGCTGGGCCAGAGGATTTGATTGCTACAGAGGCAATGCTTTCCAGAATTACGAGGAACCCTGGTGAATATAGCGAGTCATTTGTTGAACAATTTAAGATATTCCATCAAGAACTCAAAGATTTCTTTAATGCCGGAAGGTGAGCTAAATCAAATGCTTAAACCTTTAGTTAACCAGCAATACTAAGATGCGCATGTTTGTTATGTCATCAGCAATTAACCTGATCTCTTTGTCACGTAATTTCCAAGTTAATTGTGGAGTGTACTGTGATCTATTAACTCTGCTATGGCCCAATGGTATGACTTCAGTAAATCATTAAGTTCGTACTATTTCTCCAGTAGTTTGTTCCTTCTGCTGTTTATTTTGTGTTAGTTTGCTACTGATCTATGACTTGTTCCTATGTTTTTATCTGTTAACTTAGGGGAGATATGGTAAAAAGTTTCTCATTCTATAATTTAAACACTATTAACTTCCTTTGTATGTAAGTTATACCAGTCAGAACAGGAATTCAGATTCAATGTGTGTAAAAATTGGGAAGTTATAAGCTGAGTTCAGACTAGACCAGTAGGATTGAAAGGCCTTTTGGGGAGAATGAGGTTAAAGTAGTGATTTCGGGAGATGGATGGAGAGTAAGCTCCTGGATCTGACGGATATATAGTGGCACTTTTTCAGGATTGTTGGGACGATATCAAGATGACGTTGTTAGAGGTTTTAAGTGAATTTTATACCGGAGGGATTATTAACAAAGTTTCAATTGCTACCTCTTGGTGTTTATCCCTGAGAAAAGTGGAGCTGGAACGTTTAAGGACTGTAGGTCTATTAGTTTGGTGACTAGGATGTACACGATCATAACCAAAGTCCAGGCCTCACATATTGAGGTTGAAATAGGAAACTTTATTTCGGTTGATCAGAGCACTTCTATTCATGAGAGACAAATATTAGATAGTGCTTTGATGGCAAATGAATGTGCTGAGGATAGGTTTTGAATAGGACAGCAGAATTGATGTTCAAATTGGATTTGGAAAAAAGCATATGATCTGGTCGAGAGAGAATTCCTTGACGTGGTGTTAAAAATGGATGGGTTTGGAGTCAAGTGGCATAAATGGAGAAAGGGTTGTCTTAGGAATATTTTGTTCTTTTTCATTTTGAATGTAAATGTTCAAGGTTAGCTATTCTTTTCTAGGAGCCTACGCAGGGTGGTTTGCTTCTTTTTCTCTTTACCCTTGTTGATGATGTGCTTTGGTAGTTATTTTTTTTCCTCCCTTTTACTCAAGTATAGTTTGTGGGGCTGGTTAAGGCTTTTAGATAGGAGCAGATCAGTTATCAATATCTTACTCAAGGTTTTAAATTTCGATTTCGCCTGTGATTTTGCCAGGGGGCTTGGCAAAATTTTGCCCAAATTTCGGCGAAATTTGGATATATCGGCGACATTTCGCTATGTCGCGGAATGAAAATTAGCAACATTTCGCCTGCATGCCGGCGAAATTTAAAACCATGATCTTACTACAGTTTGCTGATGACATGTGATGAGGTTCAAGTATTTTGGACTAAGTATATTGTTAGATGCTTTGATATGGTGTCGGGTTCTAAAGTTAATTTGGAAAAAGAGTTCAGTAGCAGAGATCCATGTGAATGCCGCAATTGTTCGGATGTGTGCTGGATTTCTAGGTTGCAGGATTAGTATATGGCCCATTTGTCATATTGGATTGCTTTTGGGTGAAAGTTTAACAGCTTTAAGTTTTTGTTGCTACTTGGAAGATGTATTATCTTTTGTTGGGAGATAGGACTACACTAGTCCAATTTCGATGGACAACCTTCTGATATACTGTCTTTCCTGGTTTAAAGTTCCTTTTAGGGTTTCTCGCATGATTGAAAAAATTCAAGCAAATTTTTTGTTGGTAGAAGGTGGCTTCAAGAAAGATCATTTGGTTAAGTAGGAGGTAGTTTCTAGAGAAAAGAGCAAAGGAGGGTTAACCTTGGGAAATTTTCTT
>JAUPMG010068527.1:0-13263 GCA_031762675.1 Pachysandra terminalis
CTACTAAAATGATGACACATGACTGTTTCAATGTGTACTGGGTGCCTGAGAATGGGCGTTTTTTTTTTTTATTGTTTTTTGTGTTGGTTATTAAAGGTGGAGATGGCAAAGAACTTTATTTCAACAATCCTATGTGGCCTATATTGTTTTTTCTCACTTAAATGAGACTTACTGAGAAAATATGGCTAACACATTTCAAAGTTAGAATAGAATAAGAATTTATCTTATGTCTATGATTGGAATAGCTAGCGGAATAAACTGTCAACATTTGAAAACTTAGAATTACCTGTCATTGAATAACACGCTCAATTGAAAATTCAAAACTCGAGAAAAAGCAATCTTAATAAAATTAAAAATATAGGAATGAAGGAGGGGAGAAGCTGTTGGGTGATTTTTTTTTTGTTGTTATTTGCTTTTTAGATTATCCCTTATCTTTTTATCATGTAAGAACATAATAATCTTTCCCTCTTAAGTTCAATTTTTTATTTAAGCTATGAGGTTTTATTATGCCTTTTGAGTGGTCATTGTAGGAGAAGCACATTCGCTAAAAGCTCAAAAGATTTTATTCATGGGAAAGTCAGAGTACGAAGAGATATTGGTTTTTTAAAGTTTGTCATTATCAACTTCAAACATACTGTCCAGATAGAGTTTATTCCACTGTATGTTATGGTTTGTTTCTTTATCCATCCTTGCTAATACCAATTTTTGTTATCTGCAGTTTTCCACTTATGGGAAAGTGCTACTGCTGGATGGCATTGTTCCCTATTTGTAACCAACCATACCCATACCTCTATGCTCTTCTTCAAAGTGATTGCTTCTATGGTTTGTGAAATACTTCAGATCACAAGTTTTCAACTTGAAGACATGACGAATCTTATAATTACTGGAAAGTAAATTATAACAACACAAAAGTAGTGTTGCATGAAGGCAGTTTCATGAAATTTTATTTGAGCTAATACACAATTTCCAGCTTTATGGGATCCCACAAAATAGAAATTCTAGATCTGTAATTTATTTCTCATTGATGAAATTCAAAAGAAAACTTAACAGGAAGAATCCTTTTTGATGGAACAGGGATCCTAAGCAATTCTAGAAAATTAAAAAACTCATAGATCAATAATTTTATTTTCTTAATAGTTATTACTGTGTCCAAATACTAAAATATGATTATATTTGCTATGTTAAATCTTATGGCGAATATAAAACCTCATAAAAAGAAAAGTATTATTATTTTACTAATTTGGCAAACCTGGGTGTAGCAAGACCAAAGGAAAAGACACCAATGAGATCCCACCATTAGGAACAAACCACCCATAACAGATGTCCAAGAACATAAACAAATCGAACCACCAATTCAGTGGCACAACAGAAGTCAATTAGTTTTAAACAAAACCACCCAGACAATCATTATCAGTTAGCAAGCACCCAAAAGTAGAAGCCACTACAAAACATTGGAACCAAAAAAGGAGCCAAAAGGAACAATCGGCTGCATCAGCAATTGCAGCCACTCTAGCAGCAACACCACAGCAGGTAGGCAGGCAGCAGCACAATCAAGAGCAAAAAAGCATAACCAACCCAGAGGAGAACACACCTAGAACTAACCGAAGGTAGGACACACCAGTCATGCAACCACCACCCAAGCACACCCCTGTACATTCAACTTAGGTGAAACTACAAATCACAAGCCATAGCAACAAGAATATCTGGACTGTGCTGCCATCCAACACAAACCATAAGGACACACAAAAATTCAAAGAACACAATTTTAGATTAAGGAATTTGTCAAATGGTAGGTCTAATAACAGCTTCCATTCTCCCTGCACCAAACGTGTTTCACAGATATGGCTAAACAGTAGTCTAGACTATCTTTGCCGACTAATAGACAAATGATTTTCTTTTTGTGTGTGTCCTAATATGATAAAAGTCCAATCTACAAGAAATCTACATAAATAAAATAATTAAAGGAATAATCAGAACCCTATAATCATACTGGGTTCAGTTCATAAAGCTAGGGTTTGGATATCCCAAGTATCAATAAGTGAATGAAGCATTACAGAAAATTAAAAAAAAAAAAGAAAGAAATCATGGAATTCATATATATAAAAAATAAAGAAAGTGGATCACATGATTCGTTGAATAACAGTATCAATGTAGAATGTGGAACTTCAAGAAAAAACAGGTAACCAAAAAAAAATCCAAAAAAAAGTGAGATGCATAACTACTGTATATCATTACACAACATAGCATAAATCTTAATATATATAAATTTAAAAGAACTAATAGAGGAGAACTAATAGAAGAGTATAAAAAATAAAGATTATATGTCAGTTGAATAGCAAGCTCAATGCAAAATCCAGAACTTGAAGAAAAGTGATTTGAAAATAAAAAATATAGGAAGGAATGAAAGGAGGAACTGTTGGACGGTCTGCAACAGATTAATGGATGAGAATTTAATTGGCAATAATTTCTATTAAATTTTTGAACGGAGATTGGGATATTAAAATTCTAACTAATATAATTGAACTAATATAGAATTCAGAAACATAAAAGTAGTGTGTCGTTTGAGATATTTAAATTGAGGAAAATGAATATATAGAAGAAAAAAATAGAAAAAACTGTGATTGAATCAACAACAAAACTAACCTAAGAAATACCATGATTCATCATCGTCGCTACCACCTGTTATTCGAGCTTTGACAGACCTAAGAAAAAGAAGAGTTGTTCTTCGAACTAAATGAAGGGGAAAAGAAGACGTTTCAAATTTTTGGAGAAGTTGGAGACCAAGGAAAGGAAAGAAAGAGAGAAACAATTCAACTTTTGAATCCGTTAGAGAGAGAAAGAGTAATTAAAAGATAATCACTTTTATTAGCAATAATTAGTAATACTAATTATTGGCTGTAGATCTTTTTATCCTTATTTTTTTTTAATTTAATTAGTAACTTTTATTGAATAATGTATCCCCTTTGGAAATACTGGGCAATTGATTTTGGGATGATATCGAGGACCGTAGGTTAATGTGAAAGACTTAAGTGTACATTTCCAGATCTAAAGAACTTTAGACAATATTTAGTGGCAATGCGGCATCTCTTTGATTCGCTCTCTATTTCTTAGTATTTAATACTTACGTCAATTTTTTTTTTTAAATATTGTCTCCTCAATTATTAGTTTTTATTTACAGATTTGTGTTTGAAAAAAAAAGTAGATTATATAAGTTTAATTATAATATGTTTTAGATTATAGAAATTTAATTTAAGGGTAACTTCGTTTTTTCTTATATGATTTTTTGTTATTTATTATTTTCCACAAAAAAAGGTTTAATTAATTAATTTATTCATGTTAAAGTGACCATTAAAAAGAGAGAATTATCTCTTATTAAGTGGATATATTGGAGAACACATAGTAATGTAATAGAGTTTTTTTTTTTCTTAAAAAAAAAAAAAAAAAAGCTCTATTACACCGTACACTTGGACTTTTTTCAACGTGAAAAAACTGATACACAGCGCATCACAGGAAAATTAGAAGATCAATTCTTGATTTATAATTAAAAAAAATTAAACAATTTATAGAAAAAAAATAGATTTATCATTGATTATTTATAAAATTACAAGAAAAATAATATCATGATGAGCACTTATAGATATTCGGTTATATGTAAATAAAATGATGTATCGTGAAGTGTATTAATAAAAGCAGTACTGCATGTGCCATCCGCTAGTATATATAATCTAAAAACACGAAGTTGGTGTCGGTAGGATGGTAAGGTCCTTGGATTTATTGTTGAAGGTTCAAGGTTCAATTCACCCACCCTAATGTTTGTTTTCATTATAACCAGATCGGATCATATCACTGCACATCCAAATTCGATCCGATTATATTTCGGATCGGATCACTAAAATCCTATACCGAATCCGAGGTTATCGGATCGGATCCTGATCATGATCCGATCCTTTGACAGGCCTAGTAATCATGAAATCACCCACCCCTAATGTTTGTTTTCATTATAACCAAATCGGATCGGATCACTGCACATCCAAATTCAATCCGATTATATTTCGGATCGGAACGGATCAATAAAATCCTATACGAAATCTGGGATTATTAGCAGATCGGATCCGGATCATGAGCGGATCCATTGACTAGCCTAGTCATCATGAGATTTTATAGTTGGAAGCAAGTTCCTTTCTTAGATCACTTAATGTAGGATTCTTGTTGACTATTTTTTGCAGCTTATAATTGAATTATATTTAGCAAGAGTAAACAGACATTGTATACCATAATGGGTAAAAGGATGCGGCCTACCCCAAAATATGCAGAACAACAGGTCTATTAATTCAACTATTAAAATGAGAATTATGTTAAATAAGTTTTTTTTTTTTTTAAATTTAAAATTTTATATAATTTATTTTGGTCACAGTGGATGACTGTGATGAAATAGTTCAATATTTGGTTTTTATACTGTTTATTATATCTCTTAGATTGTAAGATCACATTGTACTGAAATAACGTAATTTGATGATTCTACATACTTCCCCTCTTTGTAATCAATTGTGTGACAAGGGAGACAATAATTTGGAGGATCGGATTAGTCAGTTGCCAAATGAAATTCTTGCTTTCATTCTATCCCTTTTGACGATGAGAGAAGCAGCCAGAACTAGTATGCTTTCAAGTCGATGGAGGTATCTTTGGACATCTATCATCAGCTTGAACTTTGATGCTTTAAAGACACTACACAAACTACACCTTTACTCTCCTAAAACAAAGTTAAAGGTACTTGAGATGAAAAGGTCTAGGTATGTTAACTGGGTGAATCAAGTCTTGAAATTGCATCGGGGTCCAACTATAGATGAATCCAGAATCTGTTTTGATTTGGATAAAAGTTTCTTTTGTGATATTGATTGATGGGTTGAGTTTGCAATGGGAAAAAGAGTGCAGAGGCTTGAGTTGAACTTGGAATATCATACATATTATACTCTTCCATACAGGCGTTTGGCTCAAGAAGGAAGTTCTTCTTTGAGGAACTTGCGTTCTAATTTCCGCATCATGCACCCCTCTTGTTATAAGTCCCTAAAAGCCCTTTGCTTGAAATACGTAAATGTAACTGAAGAAGTTCTTAACTACTTTTTATCCAATTGTCTACTTCTTGAACGATTATATGTGCAAGGCTCCAAATGTCTTATGCTTTTATCTTGCTTTCAGGAAAATATGGAGTATTAACGAACTTCCTAAGTTCACTAATCTCAAGCAATTGGTATTGCATGTTCAAGCATATTATGACAAAAGCCTCATTGGATGCACTTCCCTGATAAATTCGTCTCCCTTCTTGCAAAGATTTGAACTACAGGTGAATGTTCTTTGTAGCTTAAAATTTGAGAAATGTGGGATTTATAGTTAATGGGCAAGTTTGGCATTGCTTCCTAAAAGGAGAAGTGATTCCTTTACAATTGATTCTTATGAAGCGCTTTGTAACTGCTGCTTCATATGAAAATATGACATTTGGTAAATACTTATTTAAAAAGTGCTTTTTTAGGTCTAGAAGATCAGAAGGGGCAAAATGGGCATTATAGAATAAAATGAGGATAAAATAATTTCAACAAAAATGTCACTTTTACCAAACTGATTCTCGCAAAAGTAATTTGTAGCAGCAAGGAATGTATATGGTTAAAGCACTTCTAGACTCGGGAATCACTGTGAAGGCCAATAGAAGCAATGCCAAACACAACCTTTATGGCATTGGATTTATTTATATGATTGAGTAATACAAATGGAACTTTGATTTATGCAAGTTTTTGCATATATATCCACCTTTTTTTTTTCGGTCTTAACCACGTGGTGTCCCCACACCCACATAGGTGTGGGACTAATCCACGTTCGGGGCGGGAGCATTAAAGGTAAACCCCTGGCCACGAGTGCTTCTAGTGGGATTCGAACTCCAGACTTACCTCCGGAGACACCCACTAGAGCCCAGCTTGCTACCAACTGAGCCACACATGGGTTATATATACCAACCATTTAAAGGAGATCTGCCATGTCATTTTGCTATGTACTCACATTATTGCTTGCCCCTAACATCATGATATTTTTCTTTCTTGATGATTACAGTTATATTGCAAATGCGTACTTACCATCTTGATATTCGTTCTTTAATGTTCCATTGTTGATTGCTTAGTTTGTTCTCAGATTTTGATTTACATGTAATGTGAATACATACAATTATCATAAGAGCCAAGAGGAAAAAAATAATCATCCGATTGCATACGTAGTTGCCTTAATCAAGTTTAAAACAATTGAGAGTCAATATTTTGCAGATTGTTATATCACGTACATGCACCCACATCAATTATTTTGAACTTGGGTATATATATTGAACGGGCTTTAAAACCGTACTGGTTTTGAGGTGCTCTTAATGTCTTTTTATTAATTTTTTATGGCGCTTTATTGACCTTTTCTATGGGTTTATTTCTATAAAAAAAAATTAAAAAAAAAAAAATTCTTCATACTGTCAAGTCACTTTGTATTGATTTTGTCTTGAGTGGTAAGGCATTTACATATCATCTGGCTAAGTCTAACTTCTTATAATTAATGATAAGCTGATTGGAGTTCATGCCTGATTCCCTATCTGTTCCATCTCATGTGTCAGTAACACTTGAGGATAACATCAATCACCTTTTGGATTTTGTTTGACTTAATAAGATTTATTTTCATAATAAATCATGACTGCTTCAAACATTACCCATGTCAAATCTTCTTCTAACAAAAGATATTTAAGTGGCATAAACAAAGACCTTCCATTAGGTATTTTCAAGCTATCAAAATATGTAAAAAAAAAAAAAAAGATGTTTGAAATGATGGGAGAGCCCATCAAATTGAAAGTTTCAAATAATGTCCTACCCTAACTTTATACCAGAAATTTCTTTTGGGCTGATAACATGAAAAACCACCAAATTCAACTTCATTAGAAATTAAAGATATTTTGAGTTTATGGGATTAGCACAGTTTGTTGTATGTTTTAGAAGAGATCAAGCAGTTAATTGTAGAAAAGTTTCTGAGCTGTTAACATAGTGAGCATGGTTAATTTAATTATGAAAAAGGTTGAGTTTGAGAGGGATGGACCTTCTTGTTTACTGTTTGGTCTTGGACAATTTTGTAGTTACTACTTTTTCTGTTTCCATATATTTCTTTATTTATTTTGTAGTTTTTTTGTGGTAATATTTCCTTTATCGTATCAAAACAAGCTGCCAATGGTGTTTATATGGGGTCTTGTTTGTGTAACATAATAGTTCAGTCTATATTGTATAGGTATGGGTACGTGTGTTGGAGTCTAACATGAGTACGAAGTGTTAGATTTGGCAAACCCTTAAAAATAGGATTCGAGGACATGTCATATATTTAAAATTTTAATTATATTTTAAAATTTGATTAAGAACTCTATACACTGTCATGGCAAAAGCAACCAATCACAAGAGTATGTTCCATAGGTACAAGGACTTGGAATATATTTGAATAATTTATTATTATTATTATAGTTAGATATAACATAAGGATATGATAAGTAAAAATAATGAGAATAATTTAAAATATAAAATATAAAATTACTATTTTCATGGTATAATAAATAAATTTTGATAATTTAGTATATTGATATTATATTTTACACTCTCATTAGAGCTACTTTTGTAATTATAAAACTGACAAGTTTATAATTTTTATGAGTACAAAAGGTTCTAATGAGAGTGTAAAATATAATTTTGTTAATGCCTTTTGACCTACACCTTGCTTCTAAAATAAGGCCAACAAGCTAGAGAAGTTGTGGATTCTTTAGTCCTAGAGAATAAGTTGCTCACGAAGACGGAATCCCTTTGAAAAGGGGAATGCCAAAAGGTCAACTAAATATGGACGTCTCTTCTACTCGTCTCCTCTCCTTAATTTCTCCTTCCTATTCTCTTTATGGTTTAGGGCTTCTTCTTTTGCTTTTCTATTTTTTGTTACTTGGATTTGACAAACAGTTGAATCATGCCGTGTCATGGCGAGTCTATGCCTTAATTTGTGTTGACATGTATGCCTTTATATAGTTAGCGCGTCACATTTAGTAGGGTTATTTTTAGAGGAGTATTTTCGACAATTTCCTATTTATTATATATTTGGGTTGGCGGCGCACTATATGTGACCTTATTGTTGCTGGTTTGTAGAAAAAGACATGATTTGATAAGAAAATAGTTCAATTTTTGTTCTCCAATGATTGGAAACCCTAGGCTCCAGTGATTGGAAGGTGTGATTCCTCGGCCATTATTCTTGATTTTCTGCCTTCTGATATGGTTTATTTGAACTCTTTCCTTGATTGGTAGCAATAACCCTAATCTTCTTTGAAATAAATCAGATATGATGTTAGTTTTGTTCGTCTATTTCTTTTCAATCCTTATTCTCCTTTGGTTCCACTTTTTCCCCTCTCTGTTTTCCTTATCATAGATTGTTGTTGCCCTCTTGAATTTTTTTACATGATATTTAGCCTTTAAACTCTAGGAGCTTTGCTGCACTTTATTTTCAAGTGTTCTTTATTATTTTTAGAGATGCAGAAATTTTCCAGCACCTATTTAGACTTTGATTGACCTTTTTAACTGCTGAACTGATACTTCTTTGGGCTTTATGCCTCGCCCACTGGTTTTGAGCAGGGTATATGACATTTTATGCCTGAATTTAGGATGAACCCTATACTAGTTGAGAAGTTCTTGCTTCCTTTAGGTCCACTGCTCTTGAAATTGAATAACTTTGCACTTCTTGATCATGGTTTGGCTTAGATATCGATCTTTAATGCTAGATTAGATAATACACTTCTTGATCGTGGTTTGGCTTAGATATCGATCTTTAATGCTAGATTAGATAATCATGAAACTCTATTAGTGTTTTTTTTTTCTTGTGACGTGGAACCCCCGATACATGAGCCCACCCACAAGAACCATATATCAGGGTAGACCCCGGATACATGAGCCCACCCATAAGAACCATATATCAGGTAAGCACAGGGACTTGAACCAATGATCTCCAGTTCCTGAGCTAGAGAGCCTGCCATTTGAACTAACCCGTATTGCTGGATTTATTTAAATATTTTATTGGTATAAGTTTGATATCTAATCATTGAATTGCATCAATTTCATGCATCCTGCATCAGGGGGGGGATATTTAGTCTAACTGCCAGTGTCATTTGTTAGAGGTATTTGAATTCTTGAATTTTAAGAGAGTTGGTTGTGGAAATCAATGGAACGGTTTGAAATATCATATTAGGGGATATATTGCACTCTCAAAATAGAGAAACTTCGAGTTATATATCAAAGGAAATATTGATACCACCAAGGAAGTTAGAGAAATGATAAAATAGATTTTTTTTTTTAATCATAAACTAATTCAATATATGTTGTGACTCACAAATACATGGAAAAAAAAAATTATAACCATGTAATTTCTAATCATGATACACATCGGTGATGTTACTTCATTATAGCTCTAATTTTGAATCTGAAGAAGAGTAGTTTGTTAGGTCTCAATTTGGAGTGTCTCCAAGAGTGTTGCAGTATCATGAGATGCAGGGTGGGTGCCGATGAATTATTTGGGGTTCAATTTTGGAAACCAGTGTTAGATAAAATGGAGAAGAAATTGGCCTCTTGGAAGTAGAACCATCTGTCATTGGGGGGTGTATTACCTTGATTCAAACTTCTCTCAATAATCTGCCCACTTATTTTTTGTCCTTGTTCCAGATTCCCCTAGCGGAGATTAATAGACTAGAGAAACTGTAGAGAGATTTCCTTTGGGAGGGTGGTGAGGATAAAAAGGTCCATTTAGTCAAATGGACGTTTATAAGGAAAAGGAAAAAGGTGTGGGTAAAAAGGACCATTTAGTCAAATAGATGGACGTTTGTAAGAGAAAGGAAAAAGGTAGGCTTAACTTGGGCAATCTTCGCATGCGGAATCGAGATCTTTTAGGAAAATGGCTATGGAGATTTAGTACTGAGAAGAAGACATTGTGGTGTTCCAATATTGCTAGTAAGTATGGTATTCACGTCAATGGGTGGGGTATCAACCCTTTGGCCCGTATAAAGTCGACTAGTGCTTGGAAAGGTATTACTGCTTTGTTCCCTGATTTTCTTTGCAAAGTTAGATTCTCCGTTGGTTCTGGTTCGTCTATCCGTTTCTGGTATGATCTGTGGTGGGGGGATTAGCCCTTGGTCTCTCGGATTCCTAGAGTTTTTCGCATTGTGTGCTTTAGGATTCTTTGGATGCAGAGGTTCTGAGTTGGTCCCTCTCAGGACTCTCTTTGAACCTCCCACTCCGTCGGATTCCAAGGATAGTGGATGTGAAGGAATTGACTAGTCTTTTTTATCTTCTAAGTAACGTCTTTATTGTTGAGTCCGCATCAGATTCTCATGCTTGGTGTATTGACCCTAGTGGGAAATTTTCTTGCAAATCCTTTTTAGATGATCTTCGGAGGATAAGTTTGGACCGTATCCATCCTTTCTCTAATTCTCTTCTTTGCAAGTCTAGAGTTCCTCCTAAAGTCAAAGCCTTTGTGTGGACTATTTTCCTGAATCGTATTAACACAACTGGCAATCTTCAAAGGAAAAGAAACTGCATGGCTCTATCTCCACAGGTTTGTGTGATTTGCTTGAAGAATGGAGAATTAGTGGATCATCTCTTCTTCTTTTTTCTTGTGAGTTTTCTACAAAGATATGGAACTTTTTTGCTCAGATTATTAATGTGGATTGGGTCCATTCAAGACATGTAAGAGTTGTTTGAGCAATGGTGGTTTTTTGCATTGGGTAATAAGGGCCGAACCCTTTATAGGGTCCTCTTCTTTTCCATCCTTTGGGAAATTTGGGGTGAACACAATAAGAGGAATTTTGAGGATTCTTAGAGAAGCCCTAATGGTCTTATTGACTCTATTATGGGAATGACGGTTGCTTGGTCTGGTGTACTGCTGGAATTCAAGGACTATTCTTCATCGTTCGTAGTCAAATGTTGGGCTTCATTAGAGGTGATGATGTTTGGAGTGGGGTGGTAGTGGTACCCTAGTTCTACTGGTTTTTACTTTTTGATGTTCCCTCTTGGGGTCTCTTTGTAATCTCTGTTATTTTTACTTGCTTTTTATCCTTGGCGAATGGTAGGTTGTTCCCTTTCTTGTGGGCCCCCCCTTGCTGGTTTTTTTCTTTTTGATGTTCCCTCTTGGGGTCTCTTTGTAATCTCTTTTATTTTTACTTGCTTTTTATCCTTGGCGCGTGGTAGGCTGTTCCCTTTCTTGGGGACCACCCCCGATGTTTTTGTACTTTCTTCCCTCTTATCCCTCTTAATAAAATTTTCGTTATTGATCATTTTTTTTTTTTGACCATGCATGGCTTATAATTACATTTGCTAGGATACATCTTGTTCAAGTGTTTCTTTGGTTGAGGTACCACACTTCCCTTAATGTACATCCAACAAAAATTGCATGTTGTCCCTCTCAAATTCACTGACAATAGTAAAGTAAAGTCAGGTTGCCTCCCTCCATCTCAAGCTTTCTTCCACCTTCCATCTTAGACTCAATATACCTACAAAAACAAAGTAACAAACACGTAATGATTAAATGAGTACAAAATGAGAGTAACACTTTTTTGAGATTTTTTTTTTTTTTTTAATTTTCTTTTCAACTACAAATTAAAATATGACCTAACATCTTTTTACATTGATTAGTAAAAATCTATATTGTGCAGTTTTCATATTTAATATATATATTTTTAATTTTGAAAAAAAAAACATTCATTTGAAATTGATGATATGCCTATCTTATTTTAGTGAAAGGTAGATCAAATAGGTAACCATTTCATGCGCTGTGTTTAAAATTCAACTGTGATTTGGTTCAATCCAAACTGGGACAACTGGGGAACATCACAAACATAATGAAAAATTGAGAAGTCCCAACCTACCCTGTTTAATCCAGTTTTTATCTGTTTAGTTCTATTCAATCTAGCTCACTTTGATTTAATAACCAAATAGGAGGTTCGAACATAATCGTTAAGATGCTTGTTCGACAGTTCAAGTAGTTCGATTGACCCATCTGGTTCAGTTTTCTAATCATTGATTTTATGGCATTAATAGTAAACATTTAATTCAATTGGGCCTCTAATTTTTGTTTTTTTTTAAAATGTATTAGGTTTTTTAATAAAAACAATTATAGCAATAATTTCTAATAAAAATATTTTTGGTTAACATGGAGATTGGTCCTTCCATTTAATACGTATATATATAATTCACTATTCAAGCTTACATTTCTAGACAAAAGCCCAATATATTTGGTTTCCTTAATTTTTTGGATTTTCAAATCCCCCAAACAATCAAAATCTTGATGGTATGCATGACAATCAACTAAGTATATAATATGTAGTATATGTATATGTATTTGGAGAGCTCTTATTCGATATTCTAAATGAGTTTTGGGGGTTTGGTTGATATTAGGAAAATCTCCCGTATTTCGATTTATATATCTTTTGTATAACAAAATAACACTGTATTATGTGGGTATTTTGCAATATATTACAATCTATAGCGATATCTCTTGATATTTTGTAAAAATGAATTTCCCCATTTGATTTGTATTGGAACCTAGGAAAACAGGAATTATCAGGGGATATGTCACTATATATATTGGGATAATTTGAACCATGATCAATGGCTGCAACTAATCAACTCTAGATTAGAGTCTCTTTTAAGGTTTGCGACAGTTTGAAAGATGGAATTTTTGCCTGTGTGGGTGGTGTTTTGGGATAGTAATATATTGTTTGAGAAATTTCTAAAATCATTATAATTTAAACTTGTAAGTCATCTTCATAATTCTAATATGCTGGCTAGAGAGGGTTTGATGAGGTATTGTGACTCTTTCTCCTTGTATTGGCTTTCTTTACAGTGCCGCTAATGGAGGAGCATATCTTCTACTGTAACGGATACTGTTCACAGTATTGTAGGGAGTATTGTTCACATTACGATAGTGAGTACTGCTTACATTGTTTTAATTTTTTGTGTATGAGGGTATATAAATCTTTTCATTTATCTTAATTTTGTCATCTATGGCTAAGATTAGGTTTGGTTAAGGGCTAAGATTTATTGGTAGACTGGTACTGATGATGAGCCAATTTGGAAATTGATTTAATCCAATCATATTTTGAAACGTAGCAAGGTCAATTATGTAATTACATGCTACATTATGAATTCAGAACATATATTCGAAATTCATTTCGAAAGCCCATTT
>JAUPMG010068538.1:0-13263 GCA_031762675.1 Pachysandra terminalis
ACTTGGCATGCCCAGATTGCTAGGATGCTTTGTGCATGGATGAGATTTGGGTTGCCGAGGTAATCGAGGCCGCCCTCAGAGAAGATCTGGGCGCCGGCCTTGAACCAGACTGCCTCGCCGAATTTAACACCATTCTTCGAAAGGATTTCAGGGAAGACGCATCCAAGTGCGCCGAGCATGGCCCAGCGACAATGGATCACCTCCAATTCACGGTTCTTGGCGAAGGTCTCTGGGTCTGCGGACAATCCGGCAGTGTCCCATCCATAATCACCTGGGAATTCACCGGTTAGGTATGATGGAGTTTGCTCTGAGAATGGTCCCAAGTACTTGGGACGGTCTGGACCATACCTGTTAATCAGATATCAATTACATGTATCAAATTAGGATTAGAATTGCTCAATCGTTTATAATACAGGTAACGAGTGTGTTTGTTAAGATGATTACCAGATGCTTTGTGGAGTACTTTTCACGGTGCGGCGCATGGAAATGCGGCCACCAGAGACGCCGACTTTCTTGACAAGCTCATTCTGCTGCTTCAAAGCCGTCTGGCCGGCCAAGGCTGACTGCTGGAGTGCAGAAGTTGCCATGGTTTCCCTAAAGCTTTTAGTACAGCTGCTTTAAGAACTGTGTGATCACAAGAAAAAGCAGCTTATGGTTTGGTCGGATTCTGGAGTTGTAGGGGGAGAGTTTTTAATACAAAAGAGTAAGATGTTAGTGGATGAGGATATCTACACATCAGCATCACCCTATTGGTTCTCTTTGTGGATCTCGATATCCATCTCATCTGTTTTGTTACTGGGCGGGCGAATTGAGAGGCTCTTGTTCAGCCACGTGGTGTCCAAGAATCTTGTGAGCTAATTGGGATGAGATCAAGATTATTATTGCAGACCAGAAAGACATTATGCAAGCTTTGAAGCTATGTATGGAATATTAGAACGAGGAAGTACTTATGAGTAGGGATGTACATGCGGTCCCGGCATGCTGTGCACGTGCCTGGGCATGGCACGGCACAACACGACATGAACCCAGGTCCATGCCGTGTTGGGTCTGGGTTCCCAGGCCCATAGACAGCATGGCCCAATATGAGTATAATTCAAGTTTTGCCTAATTTATAAGCCAAGTACGAAGCCGGATCGGACATAATAATAATCGTCTTCCGTGTTGTACTTCGCCCCAAAATTAGGCACGGTACCACGGCACAAACATGACCAAACATGACCGGCACAAAAACAAATTCGTACCGGGTCGGCATGCACGGTCCGAATATACACCCTTACCCATGAGGTGGATAATCTAAATAAACGAATCTAGGACACTTCACCCTCTCCTCCTGCACCGAAAAAAAAATAAAGAAATGATCCCAGATATCTGTGGAGGTGGATCATGGTTTCTAAGGATTGGTCGGTTTGTATCGGGATTGGCTAAGACCAGTCCGATCCTAAGCCACAATATAACTATTGTGTCTAGTGGCTTTAGATCGGACGATCTAAAGTTATTTATTTATTTATTTTTAATTTATAAAACTAATGATCCAATAGGTATCGGCCAAGACCAGTCCGATACCAACTGGTACTAACCGGTCCAATATCGATCGACATTGCCAGTCTGGCTACCGGTCCAGCCAATCCAATTTTTTTTTTTTTAGCACGATCAAACTTTTGGATCGGCTGCTACTAGCTACTATCGGCGGACCGGTCAGATCCAAGATCCCGAGACTTAAAACTCGGAGATGGCTGATCAGATGACATATGACAAGTGGATGATTTGGGTGGGCCTCATCTCTCCACGTGGCAAAACTAGAAATCTCACTTCATCTTTCTCATCTAATAACTTTAAATTTCTTACATCCTTGAAAATTGTTTGATATCTGAACACCAAAGAAATAGAAAAATAAAAATAAAAATTTCACTTGCGGAGAAGCTAAATTAAACAACAGAAAAATTACTGTAAAAGTACATCCACCACGTAGATTTCCTCTATGAATATTCTAATATTTTTTACTATATACTTGTGATGACTAGTTTGTAAAAAACCAAATATATTATAATGAAATGGCAACTAAAACATAAAAACGAATACAATTAGTTTTTCAGAGAAATAGGTAAGGAGAGCATGTCTCAAGACAGCCTAAACCATCGTGTAATCGTTTTGTTAAAAACGTTCCTTCTCAAACGTCATTTGTAAATAAGACAAAGAGAAGAGACAAAGGGATAGAGAATGTTGCAATAACTGAAGGTCAGTTTGAATACTATATCTTAAAGCAAAAAAACTTCAAGAAATTCGAATGACTGACTATCCTCTTTCTTTCTCAGAGCCTTAACTCACTGTTGTCTTCTACCTCTTAACTTTCAGATTCTTCCAATTTCAAAATTCAGATTCTTCATATCCTTTTTAATGGAGGATACGCTTTGTTATTTATAGGGAATTTACTTTCTCAAAAGAGGACAAATGTCACTCAATCAAGTGCCTAGAGAGAAGCTTACAAATATCCCCATGCATAAAACATATGTATTTCAACACGCCTAAGTAATTTCGAAAGAGAGAGATGAGTCATACGAATCTTCAAAACTTGCTCTGTGATAAGTTGCTTTAGATCTTGAGGAACACGTATTGAATGTCACGTATTACATGCAATATAAATCTAAAAGCAACGTCACCATTCTCGTCATTCTAGATAAGACAAAACCCCCTTTAGATAAGTTATATAACAGATATTATAAATAACTGAGGTTTTATCAGGTGCTGTTCATTCTGAGGATTTTGTCTCAATCAACTTTAAGAAGTCACTTCAATGTCATAAATACCTTTTTCCATTCGCATATTTTGAACGAACTCCCTTTGGCGGCTATCTTCCTTCGAAGGAATAAAAAATAACTATATACTTACAAGGTCTCTAATGTATTCTCGAATTACTCATATAAAGAACTGAGTTTCTCATCAGGGAACTCGTTATCATGATCAATAGTCTCTGTAAGGAAGAGTTTATCTTGAACTCCCTTAAGGTTCATAGCTACAGTAACCAATTCGAGTGCCTTCTATTTGAATGAAATCAGAAGTAAATATGTTTTCCTGTGATTTCCGTTAAAGTGAAGTGAGATGACGTTTCCCAAAGTTCGTAAGAAGCTTATTTTTAGGAAATACTTCTTGAAATAGCGTGAATTCGACTTCTGAAGCTTTTTACACTGAGGATTTGCTTTTAGAAGTGAAATATATCCAAGAGACAACTCGAAGTCAATTCATAATAATGAATAAGAGCGACTTCGATTCTTAGTTTGTAATTCGGATGCATAAAAGAGTGCATCCGAGGGGGTACACCCAAATCCGTGTCCTTCGAAAATGACAAAATCCTTCGTCTTTTTTAGAGTGACAATCCCTTTAATGAATTGACCATCTCAAGGTGGCTAACCTCGAATTCTCCTCAGGAGGAAACAATATACCTCATTTGAATTCCCTTATACCAGGAAGCAATGTATTTTCTTTAAATTCACCATCTGGAGGTGGTTGGTCTTCGAATTCACCATCTAGAGGTGGTTAGCCTTCGAGTCCACTTTAGGAGGAGAAAATATATCTGCTTTGTGATTCTCTCAAGACAAAACATAATAGGTGGTCCTTAGAAGTATATGGATATAATCCATGAACGAATTTTGAGTTAGAAGACATAAAAAGTTCCTTCGAAAATCTTTCCTTCGAAGATTTTTCTTCCAATTATACACTTTTGAAATATAAAGGTAATGCAATAAAAGCACTTGAAGTCTGTTCTAGAGAATGAATAGATGTGACTTCGAGGTTTTATTTGAAGATTCATGTGTTTGAGAAGTCTTCGAAAGAAATAAAGTCTTTCGCATGAAAGAAGAAATCCTTATATTCCTTCGAGAGCTCAGAATGTAATATGTCGTAAGAACACAAGTCTTTATCCTTTTGAACATTTCAAGAAGGAAGTTAGCTCGTGTTTACCAAATTTGAGACATGTGGCGTTCCCCCATAAGCTGGAATGGACACATGGCATTTTTCCATAAGCCGGAATTCAAAAATGTTGTTTTTTAAATAAGCTTTTCTTTTTGGTGATAAAGATGGTCAGATATCTCTAAGCCGGTTTAAATATCACATTTTTACCAAATGGTCTACTCACCATACAACAACTGGCACGAGAGAGACGGTTGCTTTGCAGTTACAACTTTATTGAATGATTCAATGTATGCGGCTACACCTAAAAAACGTGCCTACACTATTTTAAGATAGCGCCACGTATAAAGTAGGATTAATTAGCTTGCTTGATCACCAATACCAACATGAAATGATTTTCTTATTAATATATACCTAAGTAGTTTAGTTTTTATCTTAGGCTGTCTACGAGCCGAGCTAGCTCGGCTCAGGTTCGACTCATTTCAGTCGAGCTTGAGCTCTAAAATTAGGCTCGCGAGCTGAGCCATCCTGAAAAAAAGCTCATTATTTCAACGAGCTTGAGCCGAACTTGGGTAGGTTCAACTCGATTAAAGCTCGGCTCGATTTGTATATGTGATTATACTTTTATATTCTTATATCTTATATTATGTATTAATATTAAACACACATGTTCACATATTATATTATAAATAATAACAGTTATTAACTATATTGTTAATACACTTGTATTAATCTAAGTTTTTTTACCACGTCGATTTTTATAAGCCAAAGTTTTCGCTAGCCGAGCTTTTACGAGCCTAAATTGAGCTGGGCAAAATTCGGCTCGGCTCAAACCCTAAAAACTTTTAAAAAGCCTGAGCCGAGCCTGAGCTGAGCTGAGCTGGGCAAAGCTCGGCTCGTTTACGGCCCTACTTTTATCGATGGTCAGGACATGAAATGATTTGATCTATCACTGATAGCACAGCATCCATATCAATGTTCGTTTTTCTCTTGATTACTTAATCTTGTCCATTGATTTATTGGGATATGTTTTCTTTGACTATCACTGTCACTATCACTTGGTCAAAAACTGTGGCTCATTGATAAAGATCAAGGAGAATGTTGACCTTTTATGGATAAGATAAACATACGAAATCAAATTACTATAATAAAACATTTGTATCTAGCAAAGGCGAGTAGTGGATCATACACCGTTGCTTTGTTGTACTGTTGCTATTGATCATTAGTCTCGAGACCTGACCTATTGTCCAGTATGTCAATCAAGCCGTAGCAATTGAACTATACATGATTAGTTGACTAGAAGGTGTCTCATGGCTTATACGATAGACTTCTCACTCTGCTAACGTCAACTTGTCGCCAGTTGATGCATATATTAACTTTAAAAAATAATAGTAAATTATTTTATCGGCGAAATTCGAAAAGGACTTGTTTGGAATACGACATGGTGGTACACAGACATTACAGCCATGGAATTTTTTTTTATTATTTTATTTCGCATTATTAGAAGGGCAGGTGACGTCATATTTTTATATTATTATTTTTTGATAAAATTAAACTTTATTTTCATTTCTTTTTTTTTTTGTTTTAATAAATGAGTAATTCGAGATCGAAACCACGACACTCTTATTTTAAGCAACGTTTTAGACAAGGAGAGTCCAATCCCATAATCGGCTTTGGCAATGCTCCTGAAAGGAGAAATGATTATTTTAAAATTAATTCTTATAAAACGCTTTTCAAAATGGTAGAAGATCGATTAGAGCGTGTATGTATGCACAACACACATTCAAATGATTATATCTCTTAGTGATGAAGTGGAGAATAGTTAGATACTTGTCGTGCATACACGTGCACTCTCGTCAATCTTTCACCATTTTTGGATCAGACGAAATGTTCTCACGCTTCCTAAGAACTATTTAAAAAAAATAAAAGAGGTTTGATAAACACATATTAACCAAGCGCTTTCAAGTTAGATTTGTGAAAAGTATATTAATAAGAAATCTATATTTAATTTTGTCCGCGACGATAGTCTGATTAAAATATATACTTTAAAAATAGACATTTTTCATTAAAACTTTGAACTGATTATTGCAAACGTGATTTCGGAAGCAAAAAATAATAACTTTAAAAGCTGTACAATTTTAAAAAAAGCACTCTTAGGAAAACGCTTTTCACTTGAGTTTATCAATGGCTTATTTATTTATTTGGGAAAAACTAGGGTTTTCAGTGAAGCAAAAATAGAAACAAAAGCTGTAAAAATGGCCAGTCAACCCTACTTAATAGCAGCAGGAATCGAGAGAGAGAGAGAGAGAGAGAGAGGAGAGGATGGATATCTTAACGGTAGGTCCGGTTCAAACGGTTGGATCTAATACGTGCCGTAATAAAGGTTTGTGCTGGATTCAAATCATTTCACCATCAATCTCACGGGGATCTCTCCGTCCACCGTTGACGGAAACGGGTAATCTTTCCTCACTTCCTGCCGGTTGAACCGGTCACCGTATAATTTCTCCAATTACCAAAACTACCCTTTAACCCATTTGAATTTCCAAAACTAATACCCTCATACAGAAAATAAGTGAACAGGACCCACCTAGACCTTGATGAACGTCCATGATCAAAATCGAACGGCTTAGATTTTTCTTACACAGAAAAGTTTCTTTGCATGTCACACACTTGTTATGTTTCAAAAGATGCTGTTGTTGACACGTGCACGGCTTGGTTGCTTAACTTTGACACGTTAAAGTTTTTGATTGGAGCATGTGGCCAAAGTAGGGGTTCACGAATTAGATATTTTTTTTTTTTTACATTTTGAGCAAAGTAATTGTTGGGTATAATAGAATTTGTAAAGGGTGTTTTTGTCATTTGAAAGCTGTAGTAGAGCTGGTTCTCATCGATTTCGGAAATCCAGGAGCATTTTCTATTAATTTCCGTAACGACAAGTACAACCTGTAATTTCATGAACAAGAAAAAGATTTGGAGAATTTAAGATTTTAGAGAGAGAGAGAGAGACAGTGTGTAGTGAGTATGATTTCTTATTTTATGATTTGTAATTTTTTTTTTTTTTTGGTTTGAAATTGTGATTAATTATGTGTGTATTTGTTTATATATATATATAATTTGTATTTCTTGATTTGAACTCAAGACAGGCGCAGATTAATTAAAGTTATCCTTTCTGTGTCATTTTGCTTTTTGCAAAAATGATTCCTTTATGTAGTTGAAGCATTAGAGAGAAGCGAGAGATAGAGAGAGAAGAAAGAGCAAAAAGGTGAAGAAGCTAATCATGGAGTTCTTCTGACTTCTTATTATATTCAGTGAAGACGTTCTGCAAGGTGGGTATCTATCTTGGTATCTTAGATCTGTCTTCGTTTTTTTTTTTTTTTTTTTTTTAAAGTTAGTTTGTGAAGAAAATCAGTTTCTTCAAATGAGTTTGTTTCGAAATCTTCATGAAGCGATGAAAGATAAGAAATTATACTTGGAAACTACTGAAAATCTGGTCAGAATTCGTAAATGAGAGTTTTGAGGTTGAGTATGATAGTTAGGGTTTCTCCTTTAGAGGGATTCTTTTGGAAAATAATGTCTTCTTTGGTTTCCCTTTTCATTTTCATATGATTGCAAGCTTTGTTTCTTCTCCCCCGATTTGTTTTTGGTGGTTTTCTCATCCTGTCAGTGTGAATCTCTTAGTTTTTTTTTTTTTTTCATGCTTTTCATAGGGAAGGAAGAAAACTTGTTTTTGGTGCTGAGAAGAATTATTTTTAACAATCATTTTTCTTGTTCAGTATGTGGATTTTTTTTCTTAAAATCACCATACTATTTCTGTTTCTAGTAGATATATAGATATATTCTTTATTTGGGTGTTCATGGGAGGTGTTGATTTTTCTAGCTTTTTACAGGATGTATTCACACCTTTCATAATGTTATTATATTTCCATATTTGGTTAAAGATGTTACAGGTTGTGGGGATATAATTTGAGGAATTTTTGATTCTTTTCATGGTAATTTCTATAGCTATTTATGATACAATTTAATTTGAGGAAAAGACAGAGGTGGTGGTGGAGAAGGATAAAAATGAGGAAATCAAGTTAGGGTTTTCTTCTTATTCTCTTGCAGTAGACTGTAGTAGGTTGAAAATAATAGGGTCCTTTTTTCTTAGTTTTCACAAGTTCTTATTTAATTTAATTTAATTTTATTTGGGTTCTCTTGTAGTAGACTGTAGTAGGTTGAAAATATTAGGGTCCTTTTTCTTAGTTATAATTTTCACAAGTTTTTAGTTAATTCAATTTTTGGATATTTGTAGGATTGTTATATGAGATGGATTTGTCAGAATCAACTAGGATTATTTTCGATCGAATCCAGAAATTGCAACCTGAGAATGTATCCAAGATTATTGGGTATCTTCTTTTACAAGACCGTGGCGACCAGGAGATGATCCGGTTGGCATTTGGTCCCGACAATTTAATCAATTCCTTGATAAGTGAAGCGAAAGCTGAGCTTAGACTGTCCTCAAAACCAACCATTTCAGCTCCAATCTCACCTGGTTCTATGAACCTTACACCCATTTCGGATATTCCCTTACAATTCACACCCTTCTCGCCCGCCGCATCACGTCCCTTCTCCTCTCCTGCAACTTTTCATGTTGCTACTCCTTACTGGGATTCTCGAGTCGGAATGGATCAGCAAGCAATGCACAACATCGATCTCATTCAGCCAGGTTATTCAGACTCGATTCCTGATGAATACCGTCTCCAACACCAGTCCCAGTTGTTGAGTTTCGAGGATCAGTTAGAACCTGCTAATGCAGCAGAATCAGACTATTCGAGCAACTACTACTACCCGGAACATGCATTGGGCAATCTGGGTGCAAGAACCAGCCGTAGATCTCCAAGCCTGCCTGAATTCCCGGTTAAGGCCTGTCATTACTTCAACAAGGGGTTCTGTAAGCATGGAAACAACTGCCGGTATTTTCATGGCCAACTCCTTCCTGATAGTGTATCTCAAATGTTCGGCTCAAGTGCTAATGAGATGGTCAACGATGATCATGTGTTCTCACCTGGCACTATGGAAAGGCTAGAGTTGGAGCTTACAGAACTCTTGAAATCAAGAAGAGGGATGCCAGTCTCAATTGCCTCTCTGCCGACGCTTTACTATGAGAAGTTTGGAAGGGTTCTTCAGGCAGACGGATATCTCACGGAAAGTCAGAGACATGGTAAGGCTGGTTATAGTCTGACAAAGCTTCTTGCTCGACTGAAGAACAGCATTCGTCTTATCGACAGGTGCAGTCATGATCTTTCCCATAGCTTCTATGATTCTATCTATGTTTCTTTCCTACAAGTTTATAATGGTAGGAATTATGATTGTGTTACAGACCTCACGGGCAGCATGCGGTAGTTTTGGCCGAAGATGCTCCAAGGTACATGGAGTACGGGAGTGAGAGGAATGATCCTGGTGGAATTGTTGCTGGATCCCGGCAGATTTATCTAACTTTTCCGGCCGAGAGCACTTTTGCCGAGGAAGATGTCTCGAATTACTTCAAGTAATGAGCCTTTATGTTGTTAATGGAAGGTTGAATGCTTCTTTCCATCCGATTTCTCGGTATCTAAATCTCTTTTTGTTATGTTGGTTTGGGTTTCAGGATCTATGGACCTGTTCAAGATGTGAGGATTCCATGCCAACAGAAGAGGATGTTTGGGTTCGTAACTTTTGTTTACCCAGATACTGTGAAGATAATTTTGACAAAGGGGAATCCTCATTTTGTTTGTGGGGCTCGTGTTTTGGTGAAACCGTACAGGGAGAAGGCAAGGCTTGTTGACAGGTAAAAATTTTAAGTCTCTTCACAAGGGAATCAAGTGGTTTGATCAGTGCACAGTTTGGCTTTGTTTTGTCAAGTTTTATTACTCAAAATTAAGTATACGCATTTTTCTTTGCTTTTCAACCGTGTCTTTCTGTTCTCTTTCATTTAGGAATCAAGTGGTTTGAATTGTAATTCTGGAAGTTCTCTTATCATGCAGGAAGTATGCAGAAAAATTTGAGCCACAAATGTACTACTCTTCACACTACCTAGACATGGAATCTGAATTTCGTTCAGGTGAGTAGGTGCTCTTAATGTAGATCTTGTTAGCCTCTTTTTGATCATTTAGAGAGGTGTATAAGGATATATTTCTTCACAAACCATAGGGAGAGTACAAACAACAGCGTACTCTAATGGTATGGCAATACATGTGATCAATGTTTTCAAAGGTGTTTATGGCGTATGCCTCGCATGAGGTGTAAGCGAGGCGTATGCCTCAAGATATAAGGCGTAAGCCTTAGTAGCTAGGCTGATAAATTTTCTCAGTTTTAATTAAATTGATTTAATACTAATTTTTTGTAAGGAAAATCAAGGTTTTAACTACAAATTGACGCTAACCAACCTTCTTTTTTGGATGGCGACCAACCTTGTTAAGTAAAAAATATTACTAATTTTATTTTAATTATTAATTTTAGTCACTTATCATAATATGAATACCAATTGTATTTAATTTATTAGTATATGTATATACATAATTTATATTTTATTATTTATTTATCTACATAAGGCATGCTCGTGAGTTTGGGCAAGTGGAATGCCTCACGTCACACTTTAGCACTTCAGAGCACTACATGTGATATATATGTATGGAATAAACTTATCATCTCAAATATATTGTAGTTTGAATAAAAAACACCCAATACCTAATATCTAATCTATCTCAGTTTTTTGGATGTCCAAATATATGATTAGTGCTTCTGGAAATATTGATATATTGGATACTTTGGATCTTGAAATTGGGTTGAACTTTTTGCTTATGAGGTATTTGGTGGATTATTTGGATAATAACAACAATTTAAATTGTCCTTGCCGTCTACCTAATTGTTTGTCGTTATATTCTTGTAGAGGATTCAATTGTAATCCTTCTGTGTTTTCTTTAAGCTAACTTGTATTTTTCTTCAGTGCCAAGACTTTGTGATAGTCCCAGATTACTCGGGAAGCAGCTTATTGAAGAACATGAACAGGCTATTGAACTTGAGAGAAGGCGTCTCTCGGAGTTGCATTTAGCACCGAAGCCACTGGCCTACCGTCCCTATTTTAGTTATTCCATGGATGAGTTGAAGCTCTCAGAAGGTCTCTCTCTCTCTCTCTCTCTCTCTATATATATATATATATATATTCCATTTCTCTTCTTCTGTGCTGCCTTTTATTGTTCCTATCTTGTCTATCTCTTACTCCACTGAAGCCTCCTTGTCAGATCACACAGAGTTCCCTTCCGCTGACCGTTACAATTATTTGCTGGATGTTCTGAACAATGGTTCCACAAGTGATAACAAGGCCAGGCATACAAGCGCCGATTATAGCGACCAGGAGAGGTACTAATGAATCTTCTTACAAAAATTCGATCAGTTAATCATTCTTGAAAACACCAATTACATGTTATTTGTCAATTCTAATGCATCTTAGGTGGCGTTTGGCATTGCTTCTATAGCACATATTGCAGCTCATCGCTTATACAAGTACTTATTAAATTTAAAAACGTGTTTGACTGGGCTTTTGGGTAAGTGTGTATCCATAATCACTAGAGGAAGGCTACCCATAAGGAGAAGCTGCTCTTCTCCCAAGTGCTTATGCGTAAGCTATTACAATGTAACCATGAACAGCTCGACCACCACCACCACCACCCTACCACCCTACCACCCCACCATCAACACCACCCCCACCCCACCACCACCCCCACCATTTGATTGGGTCCATTTCGGGTTAACCCAAGTTTAGGCTTGTGAAGAAAATAAGTATTTTCTTCCTAAGCACTTAAATGAATGTTTTTACCAAACGCAAGTTGCTTCAAGTAAGCACTTATTGTTGCTGTGGATAAGTGCTCCCATTGAGCCACTAATCCAATAAGTGCTGATCCATAAGCACAAGCCGGGCCAAACGCCACCTTAGATTCAGAAACAAAGGACAATTACATTTTTATTGTTTCTTTTCTGATATGTTTTCTTTTCTTGTTATTGTTCTGACTTCTGCAGCAACCAAGTACTCAACTTACCAGAAAGCCCATTTGCATCTCCAATGGCAAGCAGCATTTCAACAGTGATATAGATTCAGAAACAAAGAAGAATATAGAAGTAGAGAGTTCTGGGTTTCCAGGCTATTACTTCGATTCGATATAAAAGTTCGTTTTCCCTTTTTTTTTCCCAGTTCCTCAGTTGATCAAAGCTCTGGTTCAAGTTCATACCAACAAAAGAAGAAACATCAGAGGCTCCTCTTTCTCCCTGTTAGTTGGGGTGAAAGAGATTATGACAAAGAAGAATGATACAGAAAGCTACAACATATAACAAGTTTCTACAGTTTTTTAAATGCTATCACAGAAAGCTAGTGGATCTCAGAAGAGAGAATGTAATATAGTTTGCTTTAGTGGAAGGAAGAAACTATCATAGAGAGAGAAAGAAAGAAAGATGTTTAATCTCTGCAACACTGGAAACAGATGGAAATAAGTTTACTTACAACAAAAAAGGTTATAGAATTATGGTACACCAAAGATGCATTCCTCTGAGGTTTTTTTTTTTGGGTCTTTGTCTGAGTCTCACATAGAACAGATAACAAATTCTTAATGTTAACATGCTTCAGTCTCATGTATTCTAACATCTCCAGGATCCAACTTTTCTTGAGTTTTCTTTGATTTGTAGTCATAATTCCCAAGTCCTAACCATCTCGAAAAAGTGAAACTGACAGATTTCGAACGGCGGAGGAAGTCTGCAATTTAGTCAAAGGCTTTCTACATAGGAACATGGAAATTACTAGCATTTACACCCAGTATTGTTGAGCTAACACAAATTTGGCAAGTTGAGAAAGACAAATTACATAACACTGGATTGAATACAATATTTAAGCCTACAAATTGGTTCTGGAATTAGAAAAGCAAGACTGGTGAACAAGGCTTTGCTTTGCCAAGTTGGGATGGAAATGAATTCAAGAACCCAACTCCTGGTTTTTCCAAACCTAAAGAGAATTACCTCAAGAATGAATCTATTCTACACTTCAATAAAAGTAAAAATTTATCATACACAGAAAAGCATTATTGAAGGAAGAAATATTCTCATTGAAATACAATTTTACGAGAAAATGAAACCGAAATTTACAAGCTAATTCAACTGAAAAACAAGTAAATCAAAATCCCAGAACACCAGTCATTGAATGAGTGTTCATAGCAAAGATACAAACCTAAGCTTCCAACTGTAACTTCCCGAAGAGAACCAGAAAATAATCATAAATATTGTAGAGGCTGGAGAGACTCCTTCAAGCAAATGAAGTCTCTCCCGCCTCTACAATTTTTATGATTATTTTCTGGTTCT
>JAUPMG010068548.1:0-13263 GCA_031762675.1 Pachysandra terminalis
TCCTATGAAAATTTCCGCATTTGAAATTAGAGTTAAATGGTACTCTAAAGATGATTGTAATGGAGTTCCACCCTCATCATTTTTTTTTTATAAAGAAGAAAGATAACGGTACATGAGGGTGAAGGTCATCGCGTCCACGACCAAACCACTCACGTGCTGACACGTGTGGGTTTGGAGGTGCGGGGCGTGACACTTTCACCCACGGCTGGAAACACCATTTGCTCCATTCACTTTTAAGGGACTTGTACCCCCGGCTAAATTCACCTTTCCATACACATATCATCATACAAGCAAGCAACAGTGGATACTCCCAGCATCATACATTTACAAATGACACAATTATTAACCTTGTCAATCCCATTCACACCTAGTGACACTCCCAACATCACACCTATCATGTTTACACATCAACATCATATTCAATTACATTGACGTATAGTGGATACTCTCAGTACCACTCACATCAAACATAGTCCATATGGCCTAGCCATAGGGTTTCACACAACCTGGATGTGTCTAGCACCCTCACACACATTTATAACTAGGATTTAAAATCCTTAAAGTCAATCAGAGTTCACAATACAATCATATGAAAAATCACACTAACCTAGTTAAAATGTATTGCTAAACTAGGCATTTCACACATTTAGTTGCACAAAATCTTATATAGGTATTTTGCACATAAAACAAGCATACACATATGTTATAATTGGTATCGTGGAACTTTCCATGAATTTTCATCCCATTTAGAGCTCGGTAGGTGGTCAGTACCCGCCAAGGTACATGCCAAAGGCTTAATCTCCAGTTTTGACCTCGCGTCACTATTTAATTTGTAACTAATTTTCTACACATTAGATTGACTTCAAAGTAAAACCACTGTGTTCCTAACTGGATGGGTAAAGCAATTAAAATATTCCGAAAATATTTTAGGCTCAGTAGATGTCTCAGTACGTGCCGAGCCTCGATAGATATACCAGAGAGTTTTGAGTTCTCGGTAGGTGTTCTCGGTACCTGCCGAATGACCTACCAAAATCAATTCTTTCCCAGATTTCAAGGTTTTTCAAGGTTTTCAATTCTAGATGATAATACACAAGCTTTCACACATCATGGCATTCAAAAATCATCAAATATCATTGATCTAACTCATCATATATCAAGGATCAACTTAGTAGAATTAATATACAATCATTATATCTCATCAAGCCAAGATCACTGTTCAAATCTAGGTTTTTCATGCTGTTCATATCTAAAATACGAAGTAAATATCATTCATGTATATGGCATACCAATATCATCCAAATCATGATTGATAAATCTAAGGCGAAACAACACATTCGTATGAATCTAGATCAATAAATATACCATCATTAAGATCCTATGAATATAATTACCGTAGTGTCAATGGAGAATCCCTACCTCTTTTCCTAGTCTTTTTCTGCAATTTCTCCACACAAGAAGATGCACCAAGCCTCTTCTCTCCTTCTTCCCTTTCTCCATTTGCCAAGAAACCAGAATTCTCTCTCTCTCTCTCTCTTTCTCTCTTCTTGTTGTTTTGGATGTGTGAGACACAAAGGGTAGGTTTCCTTCATCCTTCTCTCCTATTTGGAAGGGATTTTAGAGAATCGAGGATTTTCTTTAACCAACTA
The DNA here is from genome assembly GCA_031762675.1 of Pachysandra terminalis. Taxonomy (NCBI): domain Eukaryota; kingdom Viridiplantae; phylum Streptophyta; class Magnoliopsida; order Buxales; family Buxaceae; genus Pachysandra; species Pachysandra terminalis. The sequence goes on from JAUPMG010068548.1 coordinate 1,647, forward strand.
ATATGCAGGAGCACAACTAATAAAGTGAAAAGACTAAGGTAGCCCTGGTGATTTGGTCAAAAGACACCTCCATCCCCTTAGCTTCAAACCCTAGCCTCCATAAGGTTTGTTAAATTATTTAAGTGACCCTACTAACTTTATTATTCATACAAGGTCCCTGCATTATGTTGTAATTACAACTTCCACTAATTTCAATTAATTAGGCACACAACCTTATTTAATCCTTCCCAAACCATAATTATTGTTAATTATAATTAAACTTTATTAATTATAATTTAAAGACACGGGTCGCTACAAAGTGAGTGTGAACAAACTGGTGTCGAGGTATAGGATGCTTGAAACATAAGTCTAGTGCTTCTCGTTCAGGTTGCAACATGCATCCGTATCTGAATGCTCTTGACAAGCTTGTAGGTCAAAAGAGGCAAAAAACCAAGCCTAACGCGGTTGAGAAACCCAAAAAAGCAAAAAAGAATCAAAAGTAAACAACTCCAATCCAAGGTCCTACGTCCTCCACTCAAAGTTTCTCTGAACAACAAGTTACAAGACCATTCACTGAACCACTACAATCTGTTCAGGTAACATGTCAAGGTTAACACATTTAAATTATTTGTTTTTTACTTTTCCATTTCTAATTATTTTACTAACCATCAAACAGGAATCCAAGGCTTTCGGTGCTTCATATATTGGTACAAGCACTTCTGGTTATACTCAGCCTGTATTTATGGATAGGCCTTCACTTTTGACTCCATTGAACCAACCACAGAATCGCAATAGCTTCCGTCACGTGGTTTTGGTAAATTTTATCTCATTTTTTTTTTCATTCTATATGCATTGTCTTTACTCCGTAACATTCTTTTATGAATTCTAATCAATTTTCCACTATGTAGCAACAAGATTTATACACTAGATGATCATATCAAGAGCATTTATTCCCCACAATAGGTTCACAACAAGACTCTAGCAACAGTAACAGGTCAGTATTTACTAATTTCTTTTTAAAAAAAATTAGCATTTGATGAGATTGCAAGGATTCCAGTGGCCACATCTGATATGACAGGCGGACATTATACTTTTCAGGATTGACAGACGATAACAGCATTGGTGGAGGTCTTAGAGGAATGTTTGTGATATTTGTAGTTATCATGGTGGGTCTATTTTGATCTTAATCTTCTTCTATATTGACTATTAAAGAAATTAATGGTTTTTGTGAGATGGTAATCTGGAAAATCTTGCTCAGTAATTGATTGGTCTAGTGTGGGGAGTACATTACTCGAATTCTGAACGTGCATGATTGCACATCATATGTATTTGCTTGAATCACACTTAGTGATTGCCCCTTCCATTGTTGCATGAGCATGCATTACATTCATTAATAATTGAACTAGCATTCATATTGCATTGCATTCACATTACGTATCATATGATTGTGTTATATTTCATTAATTACATATATTCTGTTTTAGTCTATGTATATCTTTGGAGAGTGGCTTTGACCCTATTCCAATCTAAAATACGGTTTAATTGACTTATTTATTAAGTTAAGTGTAGCTGATGCCTTCGAGTATAATCATTTTAGGATCTTTAGTTAGTGGACAGCAGGACCATCATGATCAAGGTGGAGACTAAGTCAAAGATGAAGATATTAGCTATGATTAGGATTTATTTGCTTATTTTAGTAGAATATATAATAGGGATGATTTACTTAGATTTGTGTAATAGGCTAGTTAATAGGGATTTGATTTAAAGCATGAGAATAGGGTATCTAATTTGTTTTCCGTTGTGAATTGCCTTAGATGTTTTGGATGTAATATATTAGTTATTTTCGGTAAAGTAATTTCCTTTAAGTTTTATTAAATTCATATGGTTTGGCTCTTATATTGATTACCACTCCTGATGTATTTGGGGTGAGAGTCAAATTTTAGACTTAAGGGATTCAACGAGAATTTCCTTAAATTTGGGATGTAACACTTTCTATTACAATTGTTTTTTTCCCCTTTTCTAATAGAAAAAAAAAACAAGGAAGAGAAGGATTAGAATGTACATTTAAAACAAATGATATGTTTAAACTTTAAATCAAACAAGTAAAAGGCAGAAATACATTGTACAATGGTGATAATAGATAAGAGATGAAAAGAAAACAAGAAAACAAATGAAAGAGATGCACCAGAGGGTCTTCACCAATCAATCCGTTTTTCAAATTTCAAGCAAGGTTAGAACTCCACCTTCTCATCACTTACAACCAAAGCCAAGATTGTAAAAAAAAAAAGAGGAGAGGAAGGGGTTTAGAAATCTGCAATTCCAATTCTGATAAGGACTTCTTCTTACACTTACAACTGAAACGAAGATCGTAGCAGCAAAAAAGAAAAGAAAAAAAAAAGAGGAAGGGCTTTTTGTAAGGAGAGAAGGATTTACAAGAGGGAGAGGTAAAGATCAAGAGGGAGGGTTGGGAGAGGAAGGGACAAGCTTTACAAAATGCAATCAGAGAATCTTTGACTATTTGAATTTGAAATTTGAAAGTCAAAAGCTTTCTGTTCCGTTTTCCCCATCTTCAATTTCATCTGTTAAGTACCCTCGTGACCCTCACGAGAGGCGTCTGGTGTACGTGGCGAACATCGGCGCACGCTGCAGCCGATGCTTCAACCAACGTGCACCAGACGATGTAGCCCCTTATATGAGGGGATATGATGAGGTCTTTATATTTTCATGATCTTCTAATTAAATGATTTTACTAATTTAATTATCAAATGTAACTGAAATTTGTAATTGAATATTATCACTTTTATTGTTTGAAAAATTCTATGCTTATCATGCTTATCATTTTCAATTGACTCCTCATCTTCAAAATAAAAGCAGTTACTTACCTTTGTCTATAGAATGATTTACCAATCAAAGAAAAAAAATTGATACTTCCTTGTTTTGGTCGGCTATATTTGGATTGGATTACATTTGTATCTTTAGATGAGTTCTTTATCTAATCTGTATATTTCTTGTTTAATTAAATAAACATATGATATCTGATGAAACTTAACATTTTTCTTATAATAATATTTAAAAAATGATCCATTTATTATTTAAATTATCGATTCATGAATTTGTTTTATTTTATTTTTTAGTTTGAGGGTTTTTATCATGAAACCTGAAGGTGAGATTATAAAACACAACTATAGAATTTATAACGATCTATTCAATTCATGAACATCGACATCAGAAGATTCACCATATCATTATACATATAAAAATTAGACTAAAAAATCTTTTATTAATTTTTTCTAATTTTTTAATAAGAAGTCTTTTGTGCAGAAGACACGATTAATCAACTAATAAATTTGGAAAAATATAGGCTAAGATTTTCATAAAATTCTAAAAAATTTACAGGAGACTATGGATTCAATAGGAATCATATTAAAAAAAAAAATTGAAATAACTGAACAGATGGAGATAAATAAATATGGATAAATTTTTGCTGTTGTAAGTACAGCTTCAAAAACATTGAGAAAATCATATTTGAAAAGTGAGCATAAATGGACATGAAAATTTTAAAGTATTTGCCTGAATGAACAAGGATCCCAAATGTACAATTCTCACCAGTTTTGATGATCTGTTATGAGATTAGAAATTAAAATTACAAAAGCCTTGTTTAAGATAAGTGATAACAACTAAATGAAACAAAACACTATGTCAAAAAGATGATAAAAACTTCAAAAATCCTTGAATGCATCAGAATCAGAAATAAAAAATATATATATATATGAGAATTATTAAATATAAAAAAGAACCTATAATATATCTAAAATTCATAAAGAATAAAATATATTAAAAAGTTAAAATCTAACAAAATTTATGTATACTTTTTGGAATTGTCTAAGGAATGGTTGGAAAACACATCCCCAACTTCAAGTTCGATTTATTATGTTTTCATAATCCTTTAAAAACCGGTTACCGGAAAGATGATACCTGTCGGACTAGCTGTACCGGTCAGGACCGGTCCAGGCCTATTGGATTGTTCATTTTATAAATTGAAAAAAAAAAAAAAACTTTGGATTGATTGGATCAGTCCGATCCAGTCACTAGACGGTTTCGGATTGATGGGACCGGCCGATCCGGATCGGATCGGTCCGATCCTTGAAACCATGCCCTAGCGGCCTAGCCGAACCATCAGAAGAGGGTTAGAAAAAAGTTGAAAACAGATGAAAATATTTGAATTTTGTACTCCATACCGCTCCTTCTACTGAGCAAGCTCGGGGTTTCACAATGTCTCCGATTTCATTCCTCTCCAATCATTCCCGTCGTCTTCTTTCCTTTAGTTCGTCCTCTATCCATCTTTACAGATGCATTTCAATTCCATCGTCATCGCCATTAGAGGTCAATCTGTCTCATCCCACTTGAATGATCTGGGGTTCAAACACCGGTATTGGTAAAACCCGAGTTTCCACAGGTCTTGCCACTTCTGTTCTCTCTCAATCTTCTTCTTGTACCTCTTCTAATCCTACCAAATTCACCTACATCAAGCCTGTTCAGACAGGTTTTCCTGCAGACTCAGATTCTCGCTTTGTTTATCGCAAGTTAGCTGAGATATTTCTCCTTCTAAAATCTCCGGTTACCTTGCTTGCTTCGAATCAGACACACAAGGCTTTGATTCCATCGGCGAAAGAGGTTTTGAGTACTGGGTTTGAAGCTGAGCGGTTAGAATTAAGCGAGGATGGATGGAGGAATTTGTGTTGGTACGAGGAGAGGAGAATTCAAGGGAAGGAGTCTGAATTGGCGCCATTGGAGTTGATTTGTAAGACAATGTATGCATGGAGAGAGGCTGAGAGGCAATTTCTCCACATCTCGCTGCCGAGAGAGAAAAAGACGTCGTGCAAGACTCAATTTTGCTGAAGACATTGCAGAGGTGTTTGAGGCTTGGTTTTGAAGTTCGTGGTGACTGGAAAAAGATTGATATGGGGAGTGTGATTGAGACTGCAGGGGGTGTTGCGAGTCCGGGCCCTTAGAGTCATGGTTTTTCAGAATCCTATTATGTATTTTTTCATTTCTAAAGTTAATTGTAAAATTGTGAAGAAGCTTCGCTGTAGGATGCGGGTTTACTATATAGTCACCTGAATGATCCAATGCTTTTTATGTTAACCGATATGAGGAAGTTCCTGCATTGATGAAAGGCTTAAATATATATATTTTTTTGGATCAATAACGGAACACTTTATTAAAATACAGTAAACAATAGTACAGAATTACATCCAAACAGAATCAAAAAGGAACCAAAACAAGGGCCCAAAGAATCCCCAAGATAGGGATCTAAGGGAAGCAAGGCCCTAGGCACCCAAAGGTTTAAATATTTTTACGCGAATAGTTTTCACTTTCTTTTGTGGTGGTTCTTGATTCACTCACAATGGAGTTATTGATTTTTTTATCAATTTGTTTATTCTTTGTATGCTCAGTCTTTTCCTATATTAGTTATTTTTCATTTGTTTCCTTCATCTGGTCCTTCTGCTCAGTTCTTTCTTACAATTGCCAGCATAGCAGGCCTTTCAGGTTACCTGGTATTCTTGTTGGGGATGGAAGGCTAGGTGGTATTTCTGGAACCATCTCAGCATATGAGAGCTTCCACCTTTGAGGTTACGATGTTGTTGCTGTTGTTTTAGAAGATCGTGGCCTAGCTAATGAGGTGCCCTTATTGTCTTATCTTCGAAATAGGTAATGGAATGGTTATAGTTTCGTAGATATGGTTGTGAATTGTCCATCCTTTGGATGTACCATTTTTTTTTTTTTTGTTTTAGCTATACTTGAAAGTGTGCGAGTTGGTATTAAGCTTGCTATTTCTGTCATGTATGGAGCTGTTATGATGCCTTGTTTCTTATTTGTATTATTTTTGTTATTTATGGTTCGTCTAGGGTCCCTGTGCTTGTGGTGCCACCTGTTCCACAAGATCTATCAGATCTTATGGAATGGTTTGATGAATCTCGCAATGTCTTTAGTTCTCTTAAGGAGATAATGCTATCTGCACATTTGGAAAGAATACAGAGGTTACATGAAATGCCAAAAAAGGGTGGCGAAATTCTCTGGTGGCCATTTACTCAGCACAAACTTGTTCCTAAAGAAAGTGTTACTGTAATAGATTCACTCTGCGGAGAAATCTTTGCAGTTCACAAGGTTTGTATCAGCTTAGAAAATTTTATTTAAGTTTTACTTGTTAAAACTAGCATATATAGAGTGAAAGGATCTGTTTCCAGTTAATGAAACTTTTTTTGATGCATGTGTATGTTGTCCATACTTTTCTTGCTTTCTAGATATGATGGTGTAAATTAGAACCATCATCATCTTGTAAGCTTACTTTGTTTTTATTTTCAATACAGGTTCAGGATCATGATCTTATTACTCAACAATTTGATGCATGTGCTAGCTGGTGGACTCAAGAACCTGATGCTGCTTTACAGGTCATCCACTTGAGAAGTTCCCTTTTTTTCATAGTCATGTTTTTTTGGGAAAGTAAGTAATTTATTCCAAAATAGAAATTATTATAGATCTACAAAAAAAAAAAAAGGATACATGCAGCCAAAAGTACTCACAGAGTACAACAAGACAATTGTGCCAAACAACACCCAACCTAGGATACAAACAAAGCAAAAAATGAATCTTAGTTTGAAACCAACTCTCCTCCACATCTTTCTTCTAATCATCTGCTAGACAATACATCTTTTGATTCTCAGCATTATGTTCTTGATACTGTACACCAACAAGCTGTGCTTCCGAAGGACAGCCTTCTAATTTGTTTCAAGACCTCCACATTTATATAATCATTGTAGACTTGATAGGATACAAACAGAGCAACAAATGCATCTTAGTTTGAAAACCAGACCACCTCAGCAGCATTCTCCTCTTAGTTTGAAAACCAAAACCACCTCAGCAGCATTCTCCTGCTAGACAATACATCTTCTGATTCTCATTATTCTGTTCTTGATACTGTGCACCAACAAACTGTGCTTCCAAAGGACAGCCTTATATGTGGTACTTAAGACCTTCACAATTGTATAAACAGTTTATACTAGAGGCCTACAAGCAGTCAAAATTACTCACAGAGTAACACAAAGTGTGTCAAGCAACACACAACCTAAGATACAAACAAAGCAAACAAACCCAGCACCATCTCATCTTGATTTGAGGCCCCACCCTCTCCTCAGTGAGCTTCCATTTCTGTCCTTTTCAAGTATAATTTTCAGTTCCTAAGGGATAATATCATTCTCCAAGAAACACATCTCCCCCATAGAGGTGACATAGGAAGCCAACCAATCTGCAGCAGCATTCCCTTCTCTAAACATCTGCTGAATAGTACATCTTCTGAATCTCAGCATCCTTTCCTTAATTCTATGCACCAGCAGGCTATACTTCGAAGGGACAGACTTATTGTTAGTAATTGAGGCCTCCACATTTGTAGAATCAGTGTAAACTTGAAGCCTTTGTATACCTAAATCTTCAGCCTTAATGAGTCCCTGCAACACAGCCTCCAGCTCATGAGTTATAATTGAGACTGTTTCAGTAGCAGCAGCAAAAGCTTTCACAAGTTGACCCAAGTGACTTCTAATCAGACCACCATACCCTCCCCTAGTACTCGAGTAGGACCCATCACAATTCAGTGCCATGCCACTCACAGAGCAATCCACTTCACAAAACAGAAAGATTCCTGAGAGTATGTCACTCTAATCCCCCAGTTAAAAACACATCTCCCTAATGACCTGACAGTCCAGAACCTGATTCCATAGTGTAGAGCATTTCTCAGCAACATCAGCATAGATCTGGTCCAGCACATATCTTTCAGCCCTATACTGGTTTTTGAATAATCTGGCATTTCTTTCTCTCCACTGGTGATACACTGTGGCAGAGAAAGCAAGTCTTCTAATTGTACCTTTGATATCTTTCCCAGTAAACTTCTCAGCACACCATATATCCAAACTCGGCCAATCAATCTTAGGAGCATTAATGCAGCATTCCTCATTACCTCATTCCATACCATATCAGAGTATGAACATGAGAAAAATAAGTGCCCATGTGAGTCATTCTCCTTTCTGCAAAAAACACATCTGGCAGTGGAAATGATGCCAAAAGTAATCAACCTGTCCTGAGTAAGTAGTCTGCTCTGAACAGCCAACCAACACATATAGGATTGTCTAGGTATGTGACCTTTATACCACAAAAGCTTACTCCAAGGTTTAGGGGAGTCACCCTGTCTCATAGCCTTACAAGTGTATTTAATAGCAAAGTTTCCCAATTTATTAGGTCTCCAATCACTTTTATCTTTTTTTTTTTTGATCAATAACGAAGATTATATAAATAGAGAAGAAGAATGTACAAAAACAAGCAAGGTAGTCAGTTCCCCAAAACAGAGAACCAACTACGCAGAAAAATAGAAAGGGTACTAAAAGAACCCAAAAAAAAAAAAATAGTACAAAGAACTACAATGCAATGATGGTCTCCCAACATCTGACAAGGTCTGACGAAGTCACATTTTGAAATTCTGGAAGAGCCCTACACCAAGCAGCCATAGTACCCACAATCAAATCAATGATACGGTTTGGACTCCTCCAAGAGTTCTCAAAAATCCTATTATTTCGCTCACCCCATAAATGCCATAAGATGCAGAAAAACAGCATCTTGAAGATACTCCGTCCCTTCTTCCCCAAAGCAGAAAAAATCCACTGATCGAAAAGATCTTTCACATGTCTAGGGGGGCCCAAACCAAACCAGCGTTCTTAACAAAAAAATCCCACACCTTAGCAGCATAATCACAAGAGAGAAAGAGATGGTCAACGGATTTTTCATTATGCATACACATCACACAAATCTGAGGAGACGGAGCCATGTAATTTCTTCTCCTTCGAAGATTATCGGTTGTGTTAAAATCAGTTGGATCAAAGAAGGCGATGGTAAGACTAAGTTCTTTCATAAAATGTCCAATTTCAGAAACCAAAAGAATGTGATTCCCATGTTGATGACTGATTTGGGTGTTGTGGAGAATCCCATAGGTATTGAAAATGACCTTACTGGTTTTTTTAGTAATCTCTATTCCTCGGACCAGAATTGGTCTTTTGACCTTAATAGACTAGAGAGTCCTAAGATTGAGGAGAGTAGAGTGGGGTGGTTAGAAAGAGAGTTTAAGATTGAGGAGATTAAGAAGGCGATTTTGGATCTTGATAGAAATAAAACGCCGGGCCCAGATGGGTTTTCTTTGGCTTTCTTCTAGGATTGTTGGGATATTGTCAATGATGATTTGTTGAAGGTTTTCAGGGAGTTCCATTCGAGTGGGATTATTAATAAAGCAACTAACTGCACGTTCCTTGCCTTGATCCCTAAAGTCAAAGGTGTTGTGAGAACTAAGGACTTTAGATCCATCAGCCTCATGAGTAGCGTCTATAAGATTATTGCCAAAGTTCTTGCGAATAGACTTAAAGATGCGGTTGGGAAAGTGGTGTCTTGTAATCAAAGCGCTTTCATCAAAGGGAAACATATTCTAGATAGTATTTTGGTCGCTAATGAATATATTGAAGAGAGGAATAAGTCGGGAGAAAAAGGTCTTGTCTTGAAAGTCGATTTAGGAAAGGTATATGATAAGGTTGAGGGAATTTTGTTGAGTCTGTTTTGAGATGGAAAGGGTTTTCGGATCAATGCCGGGAGTTTTATCTGACTGGAGTTGATAGTTGGGAATAGATCGAGCAAAATTTTTGTGTCGCTGAGGAGAGCCGGTAGCGGATGGAAAATGTTTGGGCTGAAGATCAAAAAGAAGACGATTCGAGATGTTAAAGTGGAGAAGGTTGATGCTCTACCGAACATTCATATTAAACAAGTTGGGGTCTGCTCGGAGATTGTCGTGGATAGTCTTAAACTTGAAGACAAGTGGAAAAATGCTTTGGTGCTGTCACCTAACTGTGGTGCCTCTTGGGCTTCTATTGCGTCTGAAGTCAAGAAATATTTTAATGGGGTTTTTGATCCGGAAATCGTTCTGTTCTCGGATAAGCAAGCCGTTCTTTTTGCTCCTAACGTCGCCTCGGCGGATCAGTTGGTATCGTTGAGATATTTTTCTCTCAGTTCTAAACATGACGTGATTGTCAATAGATGGGAAGAGAATAACATTGCCACCCCAGTAGAGTTATGCAACGAGGAGGGTATGGATTTACGTTTTTGGTTTGCCCCCGAACTGTTGGACATATGATATTTTTAAAATCATCGGCAATTGCTGTGGCGGATTTAGTCGGGTTAATGATATCACTTCTCAACGAAGGTGGATGCGATATGCTAAAGTCCTAATTAAAGGTGGCAACCCTTTCTCTATCCCTCGGTTTATCTCTTTGGTAGTGGCGATGAATCGTTTCATCATCCAAGTAGCATTATCCCCTTCAGAGAGATCATTGGGTGTAGAAGTCATTGACAAATTTCAGAGATGGGGTTCCAAAGTTGAAGATGATGAGGTGGCAAATGGGGTGTTAGGTGGCATCAAAAGATTGGTCCCTGATTCGGGGGTGCAATCAGCTACGTATAAGGAGAATCCACTATTTTTTGGAAATTATTTCGGTTTGAAAGAATTTAAGGGGATCCCTTCAGCTGTTTTGGAACATTATTCAAATATTTCCATTTAGACAACAAGCTGCTCTTGTTAGTCTTGATGGGATATCACAGGTTACTGTTGTTTTGCCAGATCTATCTTTGAAGTCTCTGGATCGTCGTCTTCAGTTCCCTGCTAAATCCTTAGATTGTGTGTTTTTTCTTTATCTTCCGGATGGAGTCATGGAAGAATGGCATAAGAGAGGTATGATTATATTTTCTTCCTTGAGTAATTTTTCCTTACATTTATCTCTTTCCCTGGTGAGCTTGTATCAGGTACCATGGAGTCAAATGTTATTGCTGATTTGCCATCCCAATTTAAAGTGCATAAGCTGAATCCGATACTGAATATTACCTCAAATGAGAATACCAATGCTTCTTTGGAATTGGAAGAGAAAGGAGTGGATATGGGGTTCGTTGGTGAGAGTGTAGTACCTGTAGAGAGGTGTCTTTCTGAGAGGGTGTTGAAGGTTTGTTCCGATAAAGATTTGTCTGATGATTGGGTGGGGGTAGAAGATATTGCTAATTTATTTAGATTGGAAGCTACTGATAAACATGGATCTATTGTTGATATGTTAGAGGCGGTGGCTAGATTTAGAAATGCTTGGGAAGTCTCGTCTAAAGGTGCTTCACCTTTAGTGAGGAACTTTGGAACTTGGAGTGGAGCCTTAAGTATCATAGGAGGTCGTCGAAGACTAGTTCAGAAGGGAGTTTGTCTAAGGTGAATCGATGAGGATTATTAGTTGGAATATTAGAGGTTTGGGGGGTGACAGCAAGAAGAGAGTTGTTAAAGAAGCTTGTGGGAAGTTTAAACCGTGGGTCGTGGTTATTCAAGAGACTAAAAAAAGTGACATTGGCAGGAGATTGATTCGTAGTTTGTGGGTACTCATAATAGAAATTGGGTTTGTTTGTTGGCAGTGGGGTCTTCGGGGGGGGGGGATTTTGATTATGTGGGATATTGATAAGCTAGAAGGTGGAGGAGAGGTGGATATTGGTACTTTTTGTATCTCGGTGAATTTCAAATGTTTGA
>JAUPMG010068578.1:0-27199 GCA_031762675.1 Pachysandra terminalis
CAGTGTCCCCTGGCGACACGCCAGGCGACACCGACATTGCGAACCTTGATTGTTCTTACTTCCTATTATGCACGCCTAACATATAAAACATTGTATAACTTATTGTTGTTACCCATAGATTAGGTTTCTTTTTGTTGTATTCTGTTATACTCTGTTTGCTTTGCATTTGAAGCAATCAAAAATATCAGAGCATGAATTTAAGCCTGTTCCTGTCATTTTGTATACTAAAGATTTTATATTAATACTGTAAATAGTGCATAGAGATCTGGATTGTTCAATCCAGATAGTGAGGATTATCTAATTGGATCAGTTGCTTGCTTATGAGATGGAACCAAAGCCCACTGCATGTGCACTATTTATGGTGAGCCGGTAAGGTTGAGAGATACCTGTGGGAATATGCATGTTTCTATTAGTAGGGACATTTTAATTTTTCCATTTTTCGCTTCTTAGACATATGGTTTGCTTGTTCCATCTTCTCTATTCATATAATAGTTTGTTTTCCATCTGATTATGTTTTTTTTCTCACAGCTCTCGGAGACGTCGTTCCCGGTTCTACGACAACTAGGTATGCACCTATCTACATATCTCCTGAATTTTCATCGAAGCTATCTCTTGCTACATAGTGGTATTGTTGTTAATCTTACTTCGGATCTATGATTATGCTTTAAGATATGAAATTGACCTTCTTTCGTCTCCCAATAACAGATGCTTAGACTACAATTTCAGAATCCAAAATATCATCATAATAGTAAGTAATGGATATCATGTGCTAGCTATCAAAGGTTATTAATCTTGATTTATAATCTTATATGGACATATGGAGGAACCCTAATGTTTTGCTCCACAGATATCATGCTGGCATGAAAACACAGTACAAGAGTGTTGTTCTTTACTTGCTTGAGTCATGGCTTTTAAGTTCTCCCAAAATTGCCTTTTTCATAGACATCGAAATTGTCCTTGCCTTGAGGTTTCTTTGTCATAAATTTGTTTTGCATATGTTTTTTATGGGAAATATTGTGAAGAAGTTTGTTGAAAATTTTTCCTGTTCGAAAGTGTAAATTTTTACTTGAAATTGAAATCCTCCGTTGCTCGAGTCAAAAGTATAAAATTTATGAGATATTATACTATTAGTAATTGTTTGGTCATTGTATTTCTTCTTCTAAACATTTTTTGCCGTGACTAAATAGGTGGAAGTAGCTTTTGGGAAGAAGGTTGACAAGCATAGAAGCAAAAGAGGGGGCCAAGAAATGAGCCTCTTTCCAATTGAAAGATGTTGGGATGAATCGAGTTATGAGCGATCTCCTTATCACAGTTGTACCAACCTGGGTTTTCCCTAATTGTACAGGTTATGTGAAGTACTATTCAAACAGTGCTGCTTTGTTTCGTTAGATTTCCTTGCAATGAACAATGTTTTTCTTGACACCAATAGAGGAGACGAAACATAGAAGATTAAAGATATTAACATTTTTTTTCCCTGATGGTTGCTTGATATTGCTCTTTGCTTTTACTATGGGGAGTGTCTAGTGTCTAGGGTTTGATGTCCCTTGTACATGTCTGAACGGCAATATTTCGGTGCATGGGAGACCTGCCTTCTAGCAGGATCAACAAGTTTAGGGCTCTCACTATTCTACTAAAAGCCAGCTTGGTTAGTTGATTTTGTCTTTCTGACTGTTTCGATGCCAAGAGTAGGCTGAAAACTTGATTGAGAAATACATAAAAGTGATGTAAACGAAAATGAAGTTTATTTTCCTGCAAGACATTTCGATATTTCATGAAACAGGCAAGCAATGCCGACTTTAAGATTTGGAAGGGGATTATCAGAGGCCGGAAATTGCTCTGGCAAGGTCTTGGGCATCTCGTTACTTTTTATGGGATTATCTTACTTTAGAGGAAGCGCAAAATATTGACAACACCATATCTTACGAAAGACCTTATAAATGATCAAGGGGTTGGGATAATATCAAGGTAAAAATTCCTGAAAAGCTTTGGGATTATTTTTTAGGCAAATCCCTGTTTTTCCAAATTCAAAAGACTCCCTTCTATTGGGACCTACTTCTTCAGGGTAGATTATCAATAAAAGGCTGTGATCAACAGAATCCGGTTGGATCAAGACTCTCTTACTGACAAGCCTCCACGGAAAGAAAACATTGCATTGAAACTTTCTTGCACTCCTAGAATCCAAATCTTTGTATGGACCCTGCTACTTGACAAATTACCCACTTCGGATAATTTGATCCGAAGGGGTCTCACTATAGAACCACAATGCAAAATTTGCAATGAGATAATGAAACAATAAAGCATATTACAAGTGCATACTTACAAAATTAGTTTGGGACAAGACTAGATCCACTCCAAGTATTTTCACTTGGAGAAGATATCTCTAGTGCTGTGGGGTCTTATAACAAAGCGAACGACCTTATATATTTATGCATTTTTAGCAAAAGAGCACGTGTATTTCACGTGAAGGTTTATCTTACAATACATGCTATATATATGCTACAATTAAAGTAATGATATAAAAAAAATATAATTTTTAAAAATATATAATAATTTGTATATTAACATTTTAGCAAGCTTTATATTTAAAATATGTAAGTCAATAAAATATATTATATTATATTATTTTTTGTTTTAAATATATCTATTAGTCATTTTAATTGTATAAATAAAATTATATTGGATTTCTTTTACCTTTAATGCAGAAATGAAATAAAAAGGCATTATTGCATATAAAATTTGAAGTAAAATAACCTCATAAATTGAAATATTAACACATGTATATATAAATAATTTTAACATACAAATGCAAATATATGAACATATCGTTTCCTAGGGTATGACAAGTCAGTTATATAATTTTTAACAAACTTTATTATATAAATAGAAAATTAGCATGTGCTTTTCCAACCTATGAATGAAAGATCTTAAACTTATTTTTTATTTTAAATTTATCTTGTAAAGATTATTGTAATATCTTCTTAAAATTAAAAGTATGAAATAATATTATTATAATTAATTAAATATCGATTTCATAATTAGTTAGAATCTTGATTTTAATAATTTTAATACGATTTTATTTGGGTTGATTCTTTAAATCCCTTAGAGAATCTAAATTTGATAATTAAAATCTTGATTTCTCTTATTAGTTGATAATTAAATTCTTGATTTCTCTTATTAGTTAGATTCTTCAATTCTTTGGTAATATTTTTATAACTAATTAGAATTAAAATTTTGATAATTATTTATATTCTTGATTTCTTTAATTATTTAGATTCCTTAATTTCTTAAATTTTTATGTTGTATAACTAATTAAAATCTTGATTTTCTAGAAGATCTTTGTTTTCTTTTGCAAAATAGATTCTTGATTTTCTAAATTTTTTATTAATTTGATTCTTAATTTTTATAATTATTTAGTCGAATAATACTATATATTAAAAAGATAATATTATTAGTTAATTACTAAATATTAGTAAATAAAGCTTCTCTTATCTACTTATCTACTAGAAAAAATACAAGTGCGTTGCACGTGAAGGTTTATCTTATAATACATGTTATAATTAAAGTAATGATATAAAAATATATTTTTAAAATTATATAATTTTATATTATCAATTTATCAATTTTTATATTTAAAAATATAAAATTATATTAGATTTCCTTTACCTTTAATGTATAAATAAAATAAAAGGGCATTATTGCATATATATTTTAAAATAAAATAACTTCATAAATTAAAAAATAAAAAATATATTAACTTGTATATCAACATATGTATTTATAAATAATTTTAATATATAAATACAAATATATTAAGATATGGCAACCTAGGGTATGGCAAGTTAGTCATATAATTTTTAATAAAAATTATTATATTATTAATTATATAAAGAATTAAACATAATTTTTTATTTTATATTTATCTTGTAAATATTATCTTAAGACTAAAAGTACGAAATAACATTATTATAATGTCATGCCCTGGATCCAGTAGCTCGGATCCCTATGCGGGAGGCACTGATTTCAAGGTACAACCTTCGGGTTCCCAACGAACGAACGCGAATCAACAAAAAAACAAACCAATGTACATGAGTATTTAAACCTCATGTAATCCAAATAAATAAATTAGAATGCGGAAGCAATGTATTCAAAGTCCAATCTATGGCTTCAGAAGAGCCTACAAAGTCCAACAATCAATTATCACTAAGCTATCCCGATTACATCAAGTCTAAATTATAAATAATATGCAGAAAATAACTAAACAACAGTCCACATCCAAGTCTATCGTTCATGCCACCTCAACCTGCAACATGAAAGGTTGCATGAGCTTGGAATGCCCAGTAAGAAACAGCCTGACAACCATCCTCAAGGAACAACGTTAGTCCATGCAAACACAACATATCATGGCAATCATCATGGTATTATACATTCACATGCTATCACAATAGAACATACCAATATCATGGAATAATATAAAATAATGAAAATGTATTCAACACACTACCATATAAAATCCTAGCATAATAACCCTATATTATCACAGCTACTATATATCATATCAATTCATAACCATATCATCCACATAATCCCATATTTGTATATTAGTATACAACAATCATTATAGCTCCACAATATCAACATGTTATACACAATACCAATTAGTCCACAAACATATACTTTGCAATCTCAACAATTCAATACTAGCAATAAGTCCATAACTATAACATTAGCAATATCACCAAGGCAACAATCACAATCACTCCACAATGCTAACAAGTTAGTGACTATCCTATCAACAATATCAACAAGACAATGCATGCCATTCTCGGTGATCAGTCGGTTCCAAGTTACCTTGGCATCCATTTTAATACAGCTGGACGACACTATCATATCAACAATAGCAATTGTAAGGTATTCACTTTAATAAAGCTGAATACTACTCTCTTAATCCCACGTTGTATTACTTGGCTCCGTAGGACTATGAACCTACTCGGGCTCAATCCCCGTAGCTATTTCCACAACCTTCATGGGAACTTACTCCCACAGATTGGTCACCCCTAACCATTTTGGGAATATACACCCAAGGACGGTTACCCTCAATAACAAACATCCCACAATTATAATTCATTGCTACCCGGTTGTCTGACGAGCCATCAAACAAACAGTAGGATTACCAGTTATAATATCCTTCGGAAGCTATCCGTGCACCCATACACACAAATAATCCTTGGGATACCATCACAAGTATCATTTCCCACAATAGTCAAATCTTTGGCGACAACACCTTTCGGAAGCTATCCATGCGCCCATACACACAAATAATCCTTGGGAAGTCATCACAAGAATCCTTTCCATGGCATCTATGCATAATGAATCCCAATTCTATTGCACATTCCCAATCTTCTACATTCACATTACAATCTTAGCACTCATGCACAATCCATTACATTCATATTAAAATCATAGCACTCGTGCAAAATCAATCACCATCACATCCTCAATGCTCACTCAATCATAATCATAATCTTCATATACTACTTATCACAATGTTTATCAAGTTCAATCATATCATTCAATGGTTCATATCTAGGTCACAATCATTACATTACGTGTGATGTCACACAAGTCCAATGGTCCAATCCCTAAGTGACTAGGTCAAACCCCAAAGCCCTGTCCATAGATAACAATATTGGGGTTTCATGGGTACCCTCACCGGTGTACCGGTGGGTGCTGATGGCCCTATTTACTCTATAGAACAGTCCCTGTTGGTACCCTCACCGGTGTATCGGTGGGGTACCGAAGAGACCCTTTGTGTTCGGTATTTATGGGTTCGTAAATTTGGCATCCAAATCAGTTTGTATTTATCCTATAGATCAATATGCATCAAGATTATAATTCTACACAAAACAAATTCTATCTAACAATTCAATTAACATCATAACTAAATCTAATCATGGATCAATCACATATGCTTATACTAATATGGAAATTAACCCTATCAACATGCTAGATCTATCTAACATGATTCAAACACCTATTAACATACTAAATCTACCTAGCACATTCTAACAACTATCTTAACATATAAAATCTAATTAGCATGATTTACACATCTATTAACATGGAATCATACTATCATTCCATCAAGTCTTAGGACATCATAACTAACACATAAACACATACAATTCTGGGAATCAATCCTAGTAGATTTACTAGCATTATCAATTACATCTAACTTCATGAAAATCATACTATAATGAAATCGTATAACTGGAAATTGTAGGAAAGCATGCAAATCATGAAATCAAACATAAACGGCTACGAAATCCCAAGAGAACTATACAAAAGCTGCAACTTACATCCTACGCTTGATCCGCTATCGAGTCTATGCGTTCTAGTCTTCGTCTTAGCCTCTTTGAATCTCAGATCCAACCGCAGCCCTTCTTCTTCCTTTGTTTCAAATCTCATATCTCTTTCTATTTTTTTCTTTCACCAAACAAAACCCTATTTCTCTCACTTCCAATTGCTGTATTCGAATCCTCCTATTTCCCTTTCTTTTAGTTGTTTCCCAAACCTTCCCTTCTAATCCCAATCGTACCAAACCAATCCTCTCGATCTCCAACCAATTAGAAAGCTCCTAATCTAGTTCTAACTAATCTTAATCCCTTCCATTCCTAATCCAACTCTAATTAGGAATTCTAATCCTTCTAGAAATAATCTGTTTTAAGTTACTAAAGTATCCCTATCCTCCAACTAGGTCCATACGATTAATGCAACACAAGCCCATAAGTCCTAGCCCATTAATTCCAGCCCATTAGACTATTATGTGAATTACTAAACTATCCCTCTTATCCAATTTAGGTTCATTCAACCATTTCCTAATTCCAACAATTTAAACTTATTAAATTACACTACACTCCTCCAAACTGTACCTTAGTTACAAGTTGAACCCCAATTATGTACTTTGATTTATGAATGTAACCCCTATGGTCTATTTACTTTGGAAATTACATTATTAAACCCAGTAAATTACCAATTCATTCATTAACTCAATCAATTACTCAATTGCTAATTATAATATTATGTTGTCTAGATCTGGGTCACTACATTCTCCTCTCATTTAGAAAATTTCGTCCCTGAAATTATGCATGTTAAATTTCTAATGTACTCAATCCTACAGTTTGTTATGCATCAATCAAATTAATATAATAACACAAACTCACCATGCACTACAAAACAGTTCATGACATAACCAATTCATGCAATAATCAAGTAAATCAGAAATCAAACGTGTGTGTGCATCATATACCTTCTATCACCTTGCTAGCTATCCCACTATGGCATTCCTGATGCTCCCTAATCACGACATTGACTCTTCCCGATTGGGATGGTTGTGTCACTGCTACCACTTGTTCTTCATCTAGTTTCCATGGCTTTCGATAATAATGCTGGATATGTCCCATCTTCCCACAGTTGAAACACCTTGGCGAAGGACACAATCATGACTAAAGTGGTGCTTCAATACGAGTTGTAGTGTCAACTCGAATAGACCTCTCTATAGTTTTTTTGTCTCTTCTCAATACTATGCTCCTTTTCTTGTTCCCTTGATCTGTGAGCCTTCTTCCTTTCTTGGTTCCTTCTCATCACTTCCTCCTCATCACAATATCTATTGTTGTCTTTTTCTACCATCCTCGCACATTCTAAAACATCTGAGTACACTTTGAATCTTTAGGGCACTACCCTTATCCTAATCGACGGTCTTAGGCCGTCCTCAAACTTGGCTGCCTTATCAGCTTCATCGGGATCATGTGAGGTGAAAACCTCGACCTCATTGCGAATTTGGCCTCATAATGTGCAACAGTGAGTAGACCTTGCTCAAGTCTCATAAACTCTCCAGCTGTAAGAGCTTGAATAATCCCTAAAAACTTTAACTGGAGATCTTATGGTAAAATAGTAATTTAATTTCACTAAACTCTTAAAATCCTTACTCCTATAAGACACACTAGAAATTCCTTAAGTCACTAAAACTAATCAAGTCAGCCAGATAGACTTAGGATGCAGTGTTGGTCAGATAACTGAACTTAGCAGTTAAATAGGAAATAAAATCTATTAGCAAGACAATAATTGGTTTAGACAACCTAGGAGATTCATTTGAAGCCCCTAATTATATTTGCAACATAATTATTTAATAGGGTAATTAAATTGGAAGAATAGTGCTAGAAACCCTGTTTTGCCCCTGAAATTGTTTTAATTACAAGTTTGCCCTTAGAGACTTTAAATAGAGAAGTTAGGTCTCATAACCTCATTTCTCTTTTTGTCATCTCTCTCTCTCTCTCTCTCTCTCTCTCTCTCTCTCTCTCATTTCTTGTGGAGCTCATGGAGAAAAAAGGAGGAAGCTTCAATATCTTCCAATGCATAGTGGAGCAACCATGGATGCAACCCGGCAATGCCCCAAGTTGAGTTTTCTTTCGATGCAAGTGTATTTATTTGTATTTCAATGTTATGATCATAGGGGAAGATCATGATTGATTGTGTTCTTCCTTCCCCCATGAATTTGGTAGTTATATTACATGTTTTAGGGATCAAATCCCATGCTATTGAGACCCCATTCCTTGTAGACGACCTATGTGAACCAATTCATTGGAATCTAGATTTTCTAGGGTTTGGAATTTAGGGAAAAGCATTGGAACCATATGTAGACTAATCCCCTTGACCTAGAAACCAATTTCGAAGCTCCCTTAGGTGATTAGCAACTTCTATGTGAAATTTCACCCAGAAATAGCCAGAAATTACCTTATCCCGAGTTTTGGCGACCCTTTCAGCGAGCCAAGGAGTTTGCCAAATCTCAGAGCAGATTCCAGTTCACTGAATGGTCACTGAAACCCAGTTCAGTGCGTCGAGGCAGACTTCGGTGCGCTGAAGACCTCGCAGAACCCATAATTTTGGATTGAACCAGAGTCACTTTTGATCTAATGAGACTCATTCGAACCAGTTTCCGAGGTGCCATTCCATTTGGCACACGTTTGCGTTTTTCGGCGACCTCTCGGGTCGCCGAGGAGCTCATCGAGAGCCTCCTCTGGTCAGATGTAGGAGGTTAAGTTATGGGCACACGTAGAATGACCAACCTCATATGTTTGACATGTTTTTGGAGCTAGTAGACCTGCCATGCAAAATATGACCCCCAAATATGAAACTTAGCTTTCCTAGAATTGGCAGAGCAATAGTTGATTCTTGGGAAACTTGTGGAAGTGATCCCAAAACCTTTCCTTAGGTCATTTCCCTTGATTTATGCATTTATAAGTACAAAAACTAGTACATGAGATGAAATGTAATGTTTTAACTACCTATGTGGATGTTTAGTATTGATTACTTCCTTCCTTCCTTTGACTTACCTCTTACATATACTTCATTTGTTTGATGCGCATACTTAGTTGCACCTATCATTGTCATATTTCCTTATATTATATGGTTCCAGGCATGTTTGGAGTATGATGTTGTGCAATACCTTACCCTTCGTGATGTCTGATGTTTATATCTTGTCTACCTTGAATTTTATCATGTTTCTTACGTTTAGATGATCATTGTGCTTAGTATGTGATGTTGTGCACTATTGTACCTTGTAGTGTAGGATCATGGGACTGTGCCCATGTGACTGCTTATTTGAATATATGTCTTCCATTGTGTGTTGCATTAATTAATGGACCAGAATACTATGAATTGCATATGGACTATCTTGCTGTAATAGCTCAGTCCAATACCCCATGTGATACCCCTGGGTTTAGGCTGTTATATGAGATGATTTGACTTGTTGACCTTTATTGTCCTATGAAAGGACCATGTTGTTTACACCCAAGCTAAGAGAGAACCCTATGTGGGTATTCATCTACAGACTTGTGGTATGGTGCGTCTTGGAAGATGGTGAACCATGATTATACCCTTATGTTGGATTGTGAATATGTATGATTCCCTGAGGATCTACTCACATTGGTGAAAACCTCGGATTATTACCCATGATAAAAAATAAGTGAGGGGATTGTGCCTCCTTGGTTGAAAACCCATACAACTATGTTGTACACATAGAATAATCTCATCCCTTAGCCGTGATTACAGGGATTAATTCACATTGGTGGGACATCCTGGATAGTCGTATTGGGATCATGTGAGAACTTACTATATTTTATATTACCATACAACGTCCCCTCTGCATTTGCATTGCATATTCTCTGTTGATTTATTTTGAGTGTCTAGTGTATTACACACTAGATCTAATTACCATATAGAATTAGGCATGTGAATACTATGATGTTGACCTATGATTTTATACCGAGTAAGGATGGGAGAGAATAATAAATCGTGTGATCTCTATTGCTTACTACTTTATCACCACAAGCACAAATGTTATCCTTATCACATTATGTTTATTATTTGTTCTTTTCTTATAATATTAGGATATGGGTAAATACCTTGCATTGAAGGACTGCTCATTCTGGCTTCCAATTTATATTTTTTGATTTATATCTTTCAGGTCTTGGAGCTTGGTCATGAAGGGAGAGCCTGGGAATGGGTATAGAAACCTGGATTCAGTAGTAGAGTTGTACTACAATAGACTTTCCTTCTATTAATCTGTAATAGATGAGACTTTATGTTTATGTTACTTATATCTTACTAGAACTGTTAATTACTTCCGTTTATGTTTTGACCATTGTTATCCACTCTCATAGCAATATGGGTTGAGAGTTTATGAATTGAGCTTGAAATCTCAGAATTGGCATTTTCTAGTTTGGTCCGTGACACCGACCATTTGCCTCCTATAGCTACTAGGAAAGTAAGTGTCTAGGAATTGACTCCTAAACATCTCCCAAGTCAACACAGTCTCTAGGTTTCTCTCCACCATGTCCTACTAATGGAGTGCCTCACCCTTTAGTAGAAAGGTAGCCAAAGACACTCTCTGGTCATTAGGACACCCCAAGGTCCTGAACACCTTCTCTATGTCTAACAACTAGTCTTGAGCCAGGAGTGGCTCACCTAACCCCTAAAACACATGTGGAGTAAGTTTCTTGACTTCTCCAACAATAGTACAGGTAATACTATCACTCTGGTCTGCTCGGCCTTGGCTAGCATCTTCATCTGATCCTTTTGGAGAGCTGCCATATCTCCCAAAATATGATACACTCCGGCCAACTGAGGGTCGGCATCAGCCCTTACCTAGGAAGTTGAATCCTCCCCTCCAGTTGCTCTCCTCCTTCTAACCATCTACAAACCCAAAATAAACGTAAGTCTTCTAGTCTACTATCTATAGTTCACATAAAAAAACAAGCATACATGTTATCATACAAGCATATTCAGCACACATGTTATGCACCCAACATACAATTGCAAACATGGGAATCCTAGTTTTCTCTTCTATGTTCTCTACACCCAAGGAAATCTAAGCCCTAGAACACCCTAGGTAACCTAATCTAGAGCTTTGATAAGCTAACCTATAGCTCTGATACCAATCTGTCACACCCCGGATCCAGTAGCTCGGATCCCTATGCGAGATGCACTGCTTTCAAGGTACAACCTTCGAGTTCCCAACCAAGGATCATGGATCAACAACAAAACAAACCAATGTACATGAGTATCTAAACCTCATGTAACCCAAATAAATAAATCAGAATGCGGAAGCAATATATTCAAAGTCCAATCTATGGCTTCAGAAGAGCCTACAAAGTCCAGCAATCAATTATCACTAAGCCATCCCTATTACATTAAGTCTAAACTATAAATAATATGTAGAAAATAACTAAACAGTAGTCCACGTCCAAGTCTATCTTTGATGCCACCTCAGCCTGCAAAATGAAAGGTTGCGTGAGCTTGGAATGACCAGTAAGCAACAACCCGACAACCATCCTCAAGGAACAACGTTAGTCCATGCAAACACAACATAACATGGCAATCATCATGGTATCATACATTCACATGCTATCACATCAGAACATACCAGTATCATGGAATAACAAGAAATAAAGACAATGTATTCAGGACACTATCATATCGACTCCTAGCATCATAACCCCCCCTTTTTTTTATCACAACTACTATATATCATATCAATTCATAACCATATCATCCACATAATCTCATATTTGTATATCAGCATACAACAATCATTATAGCTCCACAATATCAACATGTTATACACAATACCAATCAATCCATAAACATATACTTTGAATTCTCAACAAGTCAATAGTAGCAATAAGTCCATAACTATACTATCAGCACTATCAACAAGGCAACAATCACAATCACTCCACAATGCTAACAAGTTAATAACTATCCTATCAACAATATCAACAAGACAATACATGCCATTCTCGGTGATCAGCCGGTTCCATGTTACCTTGGCATCCATTTTAATACAGCTAGACGACCCTCTCATATCAAGCAATAACAATTGTGAGGTATTGACTTTAATATAGCTGAATAGTACTCTCTTAATCCCACGTTGTACTGCGTGGTTCCGTAGGACTTTCAACCTACCCAGGCTCAATCCCTGTAGTTATTTCCACAACCTTCCTGGGAGCTTACTCCCACGGATTGGTCACCCGTAACCTTTTTGGAAATATACACCCAAGGACGGTTACCCTTAACAAAAAACATTCCACAATTCCAATTCATTGCTGCCCAGTCGCCCGGACGAGCCATCAAACAAACAGTAGGATTACCGGTGATAATATCCTTCAGAAGCTATCCCTGCACCCATACACATGAATAATCCTTGGAGCATCACAAGTATCCTTCCACACAACAGTCTTCAGAAGCTATCCGTGCACCCATACACACGAATAATCCTAGGAATACCATCACAAGTATCCTTCCACACAACAGTTGGATCTTCGGTGATAACACTTTCAGAAGCTATCCGTGCGCCCATACACACGAATAATCCTTGGGAAGTCATCACAATAATCCTTTCTAGGCATCCATGCATAATCAATTCCAATTCTATTACACATGCATAATCCTTTACATTCACATTACAATCGTAGCACTCATGCACAATCCATTACAATCACATTAAAATCGTAGCACTTATGCACAATCAATCACCATCTCATTCTCCATGCTCACTCAATCAAAACAATATTCTTCATATACTACTTATCACAATGTTTATCAAGTTCAATCATATCATTCAATGGTTCATATCTAGGTCACAATCATTATATTAGGTGTGGGGTTACAACTCCAAGTCCAATGGTCCAATCCCAAAGTCACTAGGTCAAACTTCAAAGCCTTGTCCGTAGATAGCAGTACTGGGGGTTCCTCGGTACCCTCACAAGTGTACCGGTGGTTGCCGATGGCCCTATTTACTCTATAGAATAGTCCCTATCAGTACCCTCACCGGTGTATCGGTGGGTACCGACAGGACCCTCTGTGTTTGGTATTTTTGGGTTCGTAAACCCTAGTTCGTTGGCATCCAAATCAGTTTGTATTTATCCTAGAGATCAATAAGCATCAAGATTATAATTCTACACAAATCAATACCTATCTAACAATTCAATTAACATCATAACTACATTTAATCATGGATCAATCACATATGCTCATACTAATATAGAAATTAACCCTATCAATGTGCTAGATCTATCTAACATGATTCAAACACCTATTTATATACTAAATCTACCTAGCATGATTCTAACAACTATCTTAACATATCAAATCTAATTAACATGATTAACACATCTATAAACATGGAATCATACTGTAATTTTATCAAGTCTTAGGACATCATAACTAACACATAAACACATACAATTCTGGGAATCAGACCTAATAGATTTACTAGTATTATCAATTACATCTAACTTCATGGAAATCATACTATAATGAAATCGTATTACTGGAAATCGTAGGAAAGCATGTAAATCATGAAATCAAACATAAACGACTACGAAATCCCAAGAGAACTATATAGGAACTGCAACTTACATCCTACGCTTGATCCGCTATCGAGTCTATGTGTTCTAGTCTTCGCCTTAGCCTCTTTGAATCCCAGATCCAGCCGCAGCCCTCTTCTTCCTTTCTCTCAAATCTCAGATCTCTGTCTATTCTTTTCTCTCTCTAAAAAAAACCCTATTTCTCTCTCTCTTCCAATTGTTGTATTTGAATCCTCCTATTTCCCTCTCTTTTAATTATTTCCCAAACCTTCCCTTTTGATCCCAATCGTACCAAACCAATCCTCTCAAACTCCAACCATTTAGAAAGCTCCTAATCTAGTTATGACTAATCTTAATCCCCTCCAATCCTAGTCCTTCTAGAAGCAATCTATTTTAAGTCACTAAAGTATCCCTATCCTCCAATTAGGTCCATACGATCAATGCAATACCAGCCCATAAGTCCTAGCCCATTAATTCTAGCCCATTAGACTATTAAGTGAATTACTAAACTATCCCTCTTATCCAATTTAGGTTCATTCAACCACTTCCTAATTCCAGAAATTTAAACTTATTAAATTACACTATACTCCTCCAAACTTTTCCGTAATTACAAGTTGACCCATAATACTATACTTTGATTTATTAATGTAACCCCTAAGGTGTATTTACTTAGGAAATTACATTATTAAACTAGTAAATTACCAATTCATTCATTAACTCAATCAATTACTCAATTGCTAATTATAATATTATGTTTTTTAGATCCGGGTCACTACATATAATTACTTAAATTGCAATTTATTAATTAGTTAGAATATTGATTTTAATAAGCTTAATATTATTTCTAGACTTAGCTTGTTAGTTGATAATTAAATTCTCGATTTCTCTTATTAGTTAGATTCTTTGATTTGTAAGTAAGATTTTTATTACTAATTAGATTTAAGATTTTTATAATTATTTATATTCTTGATTTCTTTAGTTATTTATATTTTCTAATGTGTTAAATATTTATGCTATATAACTACTTAAAATCTTGATTTTCTTTTGCAAATTAGATTCTCGTTTTTTGGATTTTTAATTATTTTGATTCTTAAATTTTTACAAATATTGTAGTGTCCCTGACCCTACCCTTGAATTTAATGATTAAATGGTAGTTAATCCTATTTTAAACCTTAGGATTTAATTGATATTAAAGGGGGCTGGAATGGACCTTATGTGAATTTGAATAGTTGGTGATGATTTGTGTTATTTATGTGAAATAGGTGGACTGGGCTTGGACCCAACACAATGATATCAATTGGACAATTGGGTTAGACAAATTAGCCCATTGGGCAAAGGTAAGGGCACTTAGGTCTTTTACTTCACAATTTGAATTAGTAGAGATCATGTAACTTCCCACTAACTCACGTAACATCTTAGGAGAGAGAAACTACCTATTATCTCACACGACCAAACGAAAGAGAGAGAAAGAGAAAAGCTGTGTTAAAGAAATGTGGTTTGAAGGAAGAAGAAAAAGAAGAGAGAAAATAGTGAACCTTGTAGCTGGAAATTGCAAAGAATCAATCTAGAGAGAAGACAGTAGGGATTCCTTCATTTCTACGGTAAATATGTTTATACATCATAATCATTGCTATAGTTATAGTTGGATGCATGATCTATGAATGTAAAGCATATTAGGCTAGAAATCTAGTAGAACTATAGAGAATGAGCTCCATGATGTTTGTTGGTTGATTAACATGCTAGAATTGTGTTTGTTGTATATTTTAGTGTTCTTATATGTTCATATGGATCATGTGTAAAATCTGAGATATATATTTATAAATTGAATGATTTGGTAGATTGGATCTGTTATGTAAACTAGGTTTGACATAAATGAAGTAATGATCACATATATTATATTTAGAGACTGAAAACTGATGTTTAGAACCTTAGAAATTCAAATTTGGGTTATAGGCACGAAGCCCTAAGAGAAAAACCCATAATTGGGCTGAATTGCTCGTTCGGTAGGACTCTCGGTAGATGCCGAGACATCTACCGAAACATCCTAGGATTGCATACTCTCGGGACTTTCTACCAAACCTCAGTAGATGACCTACCGAGAAGCTCGGAAGGACCCTCGGTAGCTACCGAACACTTACTGAAGTCCAAATGGACTGAAATTAAAGGGAAAGATCCCTAGTTGAGTTGTACACATGCCTATGCAGTTGGTTTATGTGCAAAAGGATTAGATTGGGTGGAATGTTGAAAAGAATAGAGGAAGGTCCTAAATTCAGGACTATATGGCTGTTTTGGATGGAACATAAGATGACTTTGAATTGTGTTGACTATGATGATAATAACTTGTATGTTGTATGAGGGTAATGGTAGTATCCACACTTGTGAATGTTGTTTGTGTTTGAATGGTTACATGATTTGAATTTTGATCTTGGATGGGTGTAGTCCACCATGGGTGAAAGTCCCTAAAAAAGGCATGGTACGGGTGTACTCTACCGTGGGTGAAAGTCCCTAAAAGGAAAGGTTTGTACATGTGTATTTCCACCGTGGGTGCAAGTCCCTAAAGGAAAGGTCTGGTTACAGATGAACTTCCACCGTAGGCGAAAGTCCCTAACGGAATATGAGTATACTGGTGTATTCCACCGTGAGTGCAAGTCTCTTAAGGAATAAGAATAGTGGCATTCCTCCGTGGGTGCAAGTCCCTAAAGGAATGGTACATGTGGCTTCCTCCGTGGGTGAAATTCCCTAAAAGAATGGTGTGTTACTGGTGTATTCCACCGTGAGTGCAAGTCTCTTAAGGAATAGGAATGGTGGCTTCTACCGTGGGTGCAAGTCCTTAAAATGATGGGTCGCTTGGTCGTGAGTTGGATTGTGCATGTGATTGGGCTAGGCCTGATTACACATGCACTGCATTGCACTTCACTTCATCTCATTTCATAATTGTGCCATACACTTGCATTGCATTATACATGTGATTAAGTTGATTGTGGTGCATTATCATTTATGACTTGTTTGAATTGCTTGTGATTGTGATTGGGTCACATTGGTCGTAGCAAGGTGGGACCTTGTAGATATTGGTCATAGCAAGGTGGGACCTTGTGGATGATTGGCCGTAGCATGGTGGAACTATGTGATTGTGTGCAAGCATAGTGAGACTGTGTATGATATGTGATATGTGTTTATGTGAATGTTGACCGTAGCATGGTGGGACCAAGTGGTTGTGTGCAAGCATGGTGAGACTATGTGTATGATATGTGATGTGTGTTTATGTGAATGTTGGTTGTAGCATGGTGGGACCGTGTGGATATTGTTTGTGAACATAGTGAGACTATGTGATTGTCATGATACTTGTATGCTTGTGTTGCATGGTGGGACCATGTGTATGTATGTTTGTTGTGGAACATAGTGGGATTATGTAAATTCTGTGTAGACATGATGGGATCATGTGGGTAGTATACTATGAGGTTTGTGAACTGTTAACTTGTTATGATATGATATTGTATGGTTTTCCATGTGAATAGAGATTTCATGTGATGACTGTAATATACATACTTATTATATGAATTTTAATATGATGATAATTATGATACACGTATGACTGTGATATTATGTGGTGATTGAAATGCTTGAATCAATTGTGTTGTTATGCATGCATAAAAGTAATTGCTGTAGTTTCGTTGGCTTTCTCTACTAGGCTTTAGCTAATTCTTAACTCTACATGTAATCAGTTCATTTGATTCTGGCTGGCTGGCGAGGAGACTTGTGTTTGAGATGCTTTGCTTTAGAGACTATGAAACTTTACTTATTTCAGTTTTTATTGCTTTAGTTTGACCCTTGGTGGGCAGAACATGTAACAGAGAATATGTTTACTTTGTTTTATGGATTATAGCTTGACATATTTTGGTTGAGCAATTGGTTTAAATTTATGTGAAATTTCTGCTGTTGATTTTATTGTTGAGACTCTGATTCAACTAGGACTGGGTTGATTATGTGGCTGGTTATCCGTTTCCACGTAGTTGATCCGATGGTCATTCCCTTGGAATCCTCAAGATCCTATATCTCGGTTTTGGGGCGTGACAAATATCTAATCCAATAATATTATATATTTAAAAAAAGAAGAAGAACAGTATTAGTTAATTACTAAATCTAGTAGATAAGGCATCTCTTATTTACTTATCTATTAGTATCTTAAGAATGTTAGGATAATGGTCTCTTATCTACTTATCTATTAGTATCTTAATATTCCTAAAAGGACTATTTGCTGTTAATAGTAGTATAGATTAGTATCCTAAGATTGTTGGGATAATGGTATCTTATCTACTTATATATTATTATCCCATTAATTACCATTAGTATCATAAGATTGATAGAATAATGATTTGTTAGTCATAAAAATGGAACAAAAATTCATTAAAATTTTAATTAAAAATAAAAAAATATATGAAGTGATCATAATTTATTTTAATATAAAAGATAATTACTTATAGTGTTCAAAGGTTATTCATAACATAAATGATTTTTATAAGGTTGGAAATATTTATAATCTATAATAGTAAAAAAGCTTAAAAAAGATCTCTCTTTTAGTTACATTTTTATATTGTATAACTAATTAAGATCAAGATTTTCTTTAAGATCTTGATTTTCTTTTTCAAAATCTTGATTTTCTTATTTTTATTAATTTGATTCTTAATTTTTGTAATTATTTAATTGAATAAGGAAAAAAAAATAATACTATTAGTTAATTACTAAATATCAGTAGATAAGGATTTTGTTAAGGTTGTTAGGATAATGGTTTTTTATCTACTTATCTATTAGTATCATATTAAATACCTTTGCAATTAGTTATTCTAACAAACTTAATTTAATCTTATATAAATACTTATTTGAACCTTATCTAATTAAAAGATAAACTCATTTAAACCTAATCTTACTATTTAATTGAACTTATCTTTAAGTGTGTATTTATCTAAGAAAATGATTTTTAATTAATAAAATTTATTTATTTTAAGATTCTCTTAGTGGATCTTATCATTTACAAGAAAAACTGACTTCACCAATGCAAACTTATAATTATATTAAAATAGAATTAGTTATAAATAAACTTCAATTTTGTTGATGTTGAATTTATCACTTGCTTTGAGTAGTTTTGCGTTGCTTAATTAAGAATAAACAGCCGAAGTTGTTCTCTTGTTGATTTGGTCGATTGTTCCGGCTTGTTCGTTTGTGTTGGATAAGGTCTTATGGGTATCGAAAACGTTTTAACCGCTCATCTAAACTGATGCAACAGTCGTACGAACAGTGTTATGTTCATTTAAACAAGTATGATATGAGAGAAAAGGGAAACAAAGAACAACAATATTTATGTGGTTCGATAAATTGCTTACATTCATGGATTAATAGGACTCTAAGAAGTAAAATGTACGAACAAAAAAAAGGATATTTAAAAGTAAAACTTATTACTTTTGATAAAACTTATCCAGTTATTTACACATCCTATCTAAGTGAGAGATAAAGTTTTAATAGGATTAAAAAGTTGCGTGTTAGAATAAAATAGAGAAAGGTATTTTAGTCTAAAAGAATGTACTGAAAAAATCTTAAAAATACAATTTTCTTTTAATAATAGTATATATTTGGTGCCTTCGGTTGAACAGGAATGAATGGGTCTTTGGAGGCACCAAAAGTTTCCCTGAAGCTATTATAACTTCGGCATGCAGGCTCCATCTGGAGTATGTCCATGTCACGACTGTACCCTATCAAGTCTGCATTGGGGAATCTCATAGTTTAAGGAGGGACTTGGCAACAAAAGTCATTTATATTCGTTGGATGCCTCCTCCGTTGGGATAGATAAAGATAAAATTTGACGAACCTTTTAGATCTAGTTTGAACCTTGCTTCATTGGGTGCTCTTATAAGAGACCATGATGGTCGATTTCTCAAAGGTGGCTCTTACCGTTTGGGTCTTTGTACAATAACTAAGGCGGAAGCATGGGTTCTTGGAAGGGATTAGAGATGGCAATAAAACCACACATTTTGTAGTGATCTGATATTAGAAGGGGTTTCAAAAACCATCATTGAAGCCATATTGAATGGAGGTAGTATACTGGATGACACTGGCCATATCAGTGAACATATCTGAAGCCTAATTACAGGAAGAAATGTAAAATTAAAGTTCAACACACTGGCGAAAAGGAAATTGTGCAGCTAATCACATGGCACATCTTGGGTTAACGATAGAGAAACAAAGCAGGACATTTGAAACATCTCTAGAATCGTCGAGACAAATCATACTGAATGATTTTGTTGACAGACATATCTCTTGAGTCATCAAAGAATGAGAGGATCTTCATCAACCTAAAAAAAAAAACGGAAGCTTGTATTCTTTTGAGAGTTATAGGGGATTTTTTTTTTATGTAGACGAGTATTACAAGGTACTATTGTTGAAAAGAAGAAAAGAAAGGGTTATACTCATATTCTTACATTTCGTGTGGGGTCTTGTCCTTTTTGTAATTGTTTTCGCAAATCAAACGTCTGCATGGTGCGAGAAAAGCTTCATTGCCACTATAATCCCACGCCATCTAGTATCCAAACGGGCTCTAATATGGTATTAGTTTTAAAGCTTTTAGTGGTAATTTTTCCTTCTTATAAATATAAGATGAAAGGAAAAGTCCAAAAGCATTAAATCAAGTTTCATCTTTTGTGTCATATGATGATGAATCCTGTTATTTACAACAAGCCATGTGGTTAAAATTTGGTTCTTAGTTTGTGGATACATGTGAAAGTAATAACCATGTGAAATTAGTACTACAGTTATCAATGTCACACCCCGGATCCGAGATATAGGATCTCTAGGACTCCGAGGTGCGACTTTTGGATCCAAGTCACTTGGATGGGGAAACCAACAACAATCCAACATAATAAACACTCAAGCGAAAGCCAATGCATAATTAAATCATCATCAAAATCCTTACATGTCACGCCCCAGATCCGAGATATATGATCTCGAGGATTCACAAGGGAATGTCCTTTGGATCTAAACAATGGATGCGGCCAAACCACATAAAAATAACCATACCTCATGGTTCCATATAGCATAATTAAGTAATTCAGCGGAAGTCTGATAAGATTTGAACTTCAAAGAGAATCAACCACTATAAAAGAATTCAAACCTAATCAATAGCTCAATCCAAATTAAAGTTTACATTATTCTTGCACACATGGGTGCAAACCAAACTAATCAATCTAAAAATCCTCTGTCATCAACTCCATCGTTCTAGTGTTCCCTGTCTTATTCCCTGCCTGCTAAGGTCTTCATACTTTGTTTCACCTTTTCCTTTAGGGTTCGACCTGTTTCATTGTAAGGGTGAGCTTTGAAGCTCAATAGAAAAATTCCAAAGCAACGACAGTAGATACTTTGTAGTCATATAATAGAACACGTTCATGCATGCAATTTTCAAATAACATTAAGTAATTCACTTTCAAAGTCCTTAACTTGCATATAGACTGAACCATAATTCTTATTTACTGATATATTTATGTTCTCCACATTTATAGCACACAATTTACATCCTTAACATGAATACAATTAATTCTACATAAACATGTCATACTACATTCTCTATGCTCTCATAGAACACTATATTATACAATTCAACTCATACACACACACACACACATGTCCTTTCATAACTTTCTTATGTGTCACTTCACTTAGATAAAGTCCCTTAGTTACAATAATACTAACCACATTTACATTTAACACTAAACACTCATGATCTCATCATGATATAATTCAAAATTCAGAGGCTACCAATTCCCATGGCACCTTCAATACTATGACAATTCCCTTTCAATAGTCATACCATTCACACCACACAATTGGCCACAAACATAGTTTACACTACAACTTAGGTAATGATTACCCATTATACTGCAAACACTCACAATTACCAATAATCACTTTTAGTCACCAACTCACAAAGGACACCCAAGTTCAGACCATAGTCACACAAAAATCGATGCAAATCAGGGACACTATGATCATATAGATGCTAATCAATCACACACAATCAGAATACATGCAAATGAGGTATGATGAAATGCTTATGAAGAATGAAATGATGCACGTATGCAAGGGTGTTAGGAAAAGCCCAACCATTAATTCCATCCACATACCCTCTAGGAAACTCTATGCCAGGAATGTGCCAATACGACCATGTCACTTTCAATATTCATTTCTTTTAGGGGATACTATCCAAGGTAGAGAATGCCACTCTCTTTCCGTTCAGGGGATAATACCCAAGTTAGAAAATCTACCCTCTTTCCTTTAGGGGATAGTACCCAAGGTAGGAAATCCACCTTCTTTCCTTTCAGGGATAATACCCAAGGTAGAGAATGACACCCTCTTTCCTTTCAGGGGATAATACCCAAGGTAGGAAATCCACCATCTTTCTTTTCAGGAGATAGTACCTAAGGTAGGAAATCCATTCTCCTTCCTTTCAGAGGATAGCACCCAAGGTTGAAAATCCACCATCTTTCCTTTCAGAGACTACCCAAGGTAGGAAATCCAGCCTTACATAATCAAACAGTGAACGCTCACAACACAAGGATTCCCAGTGATTGCCTCTAGCATCACTCTCAAATAATTCACAAATCAGAAGATACACATAGGACTCACATACCATACACTTAGCAAGTTATCAATCAAGGGCTATCATTCACTCTAACTTCATACCATATAGTTCATATCATGTTACAACCCTTTAGAATCATTTTCACATATCATAACACACCATACATAGTCAGTTCAAATTAAAAACTAGGCAGTTAACACACTTTGTTGCATAAAACCTTACACATGTATTTTGCACACAAATCAACACCACACGTAACCCCAAAATACATTTATCATGCTTCTCATAAAATTTGGGACCATTTCGAGCTCGGTAGCTGTCGAGCTACCTACTGAGAAACCTTGGCAGCCAATTTCGGTAGCTGCCGAGCCTCTGTAGCAAGGCCAGATATTTTGGACTGCTCGGTAGGTATTTTCGGTAGCTGCCAAGCTACCTGTTGAGGATTGTGAAACCCAAAATTTCACACTTTTCACATAGCGATTCGTGCCCAAACATTCACAAACATAATTTTATGTTTTTAACACCAAAAACTAAGATTTACACTACCATAAACCAAATCAATATGTTATGAACAAAGCCTAACTTCAAATCAAAGATTTACATGATCAAATCACCAAAATTCTCAAGATCTAAGTTCGTAAACTAGAATTCCTTCTCAATTTTTATAATTCTACAAAAATAGTTATATCCATCACACAACATGTACAATTCATAGATAAATATGTATTATTCAAACAACATGCAACATCAAAGATCTATATGCATTGTTCTATGGAATTATCATATTCTACAAACATACCTAACATAGAAACTAAGGAAATTCGTACCTTTTGATCTTGTAGAATTGGACCAGGAGCATCATATTCTTCTCTCTCCTTTATTTTTGTTTGCCTCTTCATAGCTTGTTTGATCAATATCCTTCTCTCTTTGCTCTCATTATGATCAGCCTTGTATTTTACATCACTACATGCTTTCTTCCCTTTAGTCTTTCTCTCTTTGGTCGTTTTCTTTCTGTAGTATTGCTCTCTTCTTTTCTCTTCCCTTTCTTTTTTTCTTCCTTTCCTCTCAATCTCCTCATCTTTCTCTTCCCCTTAACCGTATGGGAGTCGTTTTCCCCCTTTTCGAGAGAATCTTTATCCATCTAGATATTTACTTTGAATTCAATTCTAATTGGTAGTTTTCATATTAAGTTATTATCATCTCTTATCCTCTTTTTTTTTTGGAATGGTAAGTAATTTATTCCAAGAAGAAATGAAGCTTACAAAGGATGCTGAGTATCAACCTAACTTGCACCAGTGAGAACACTATTATGCATTACACCATAAATCAAACTATAACTACAAAAAACAATCATACAGTAGATTCAGCCTCCACTTAGATACCCATGCTACGAGGGGTGTGAACACTCGTATATCTTTGCATAGGATCTCCTTCAACTCACAAGGAAGATCCTCATTCGGGTAACTAATGAGGTTATTTATGATGGTCGCATGGGAAGCAAGCCAAATAGTAGCAGCATTCCCCTCCTTATACACATGCTCAATCACACAAGACCTAAAACTTGCAATCATGGCTCTAATCCCCTGTACAATGTAGCTATACTTCCATGGAATTCTAGTTTATTGTGCACCCAGTAGGTTCTTAGCTCAAAGTGAATCCTTTGCGACCATTAGTTTGCCAATGCCGCAATTTAAAGCTTGTTTGAGACCAATACTAATAGCGTCTAGTTCATGGTAAATCACAGATGAAGGTTCCTTAGCAATAGCAAAAGCTATTCTTGTAAAGACCTGAAAATTTAAAACTAAAAATAATTATCATGAAAGGGGTAAATTAGTAATTTAACACTCCACACCTATAAAGTCACCTAAGGTTATTTTTAAAATAAGATATAATTAGGATTATAAATTATAATAAATAAACTAAGGCCATCAATGAAGAATTACAGCTTAAAACTGGGTTAATGGATTAATCTCGGTTTAACAAAACAGGACCTAAGATTAGTAATTAATTAGATTTGGGCTTAAGTGAGATTCCTAAGGCCCAATTAGATTAATTAAAGTATACTTTTCGTGATAAGTAATTAGGAAAATTTAATGATTAAGTTACAATTGAATTAGGACTTTAGACCACACATAAACACCAACTAGTATTCCAAATATAATTCTAACACTTGGAACTTATAAAATAGGATTAATAAAGAGATTAGACATTAGAAAACAAGTTAATTTCATGGGAAGCCCTAGGAAGAACCAGAAGAAGATTAGAAGAACAGAAAACTAGAAGAACACTAGAAGAATCAACAATGGCAGAAGAACCCTACAGCAACTGGTGAGTTTTCCTTTAGTGTCTCATGTATTTACTTCTTCCTTAATATGATATCATGGGAATTGCTTCTTTTTCACATGCATAACCCTTAACAAGATCATATTACTAAAACCCAGAAATATTACCTGTATTGAATGTTAGTAACCTATGATGCTAATGTTAGTTTGTTAGAGAACCAAGAAGCCAGTTTTGAATAAGTATTGTAAAAACCAAATTTAGTGTGACCATTAGAATGAAAAAATCACCATGCACGAAGCCCTAGGATGATTAGATGATCAACCCTAGAAATCCCCTTGACCTGAAACCTTTTTTCCCGATCTGGCCGATGTCACACCCCAATCCCCGTGGCATGACTTCCAATGAGGGATTGCACGAATCTCAAGGTGAGACCTTCGGGATCCACAACTGGACCGCGAATTGCCACCACAACATAAGTGAAATAAAAGCAATAATACTTTCATTTAAATAGATCAGAGTGCAGAAGTACAACTACGACATGAATAATCCAATAAAAATGCAAAGTTTAAACAAAACAATGTATAGGCCTCAGCTGGGCCTAAAACCAATAAAATCAACTACATCCCACAGGTTCAACAACTCATAATAACATCATAAACAAAGTCTAACTTCCTCGGGAGTGCAAAGCAATAAATTTCAAAGCAAAAAAAAATAGCAAGTCAAGTCCACAAGCAGCCTCATCTCCAACTAGAGCGGTCCCTCTTCTTCCCATCCTAGCTACAACATAAAACGTTGCGTGAGCCGATGATGCTCAGTAAGAAAACATGGAATGTTCACCCGCCCTCTCATGGAATCAATCACAAGGGTCAGTACGATAATAATTCAATAACAAGTCCAACATAAACAAAATAATCCAACGCAAGATGAGTAGTTTAAATGAGATAATATGAGATGAGATGAAATCATTCACATGACTTAAGATGAATGCAATGAGTATCACACACACACAATGAAAGATATGCACAATGAGATTTAGTAAGATTAATGCCGCTTGATAAGTGAACCTCATATGACGCTTCTGTCAAGCCCTAAATTTGAGATATAGGATCTTGAGGCTTCCAAGGGAATAACCTTCGGATTCACCACATGGACGTGGCTAACCAGCCACAATACTTAACCAACATCCTAGTTAATCAGAGTCTAAAAGAAAACATAATCAGTGGAAGTCTCAAATTAAAATCAACTCTAGCACAACATAAGTCTATTAAACTAACAACCCACATAAATGAAATAAAATATGATCTGTTACAATTTCACGCCCACTTGGGGTCAAAACCAAATTCATAAAAACCAAAATAAAATGTCAAGTAACTAAATCAAAAGAGTCTCCTCTTCAGGCCAGCCAGTCAGACGAACTGATTACCTGTTTCAGTTTAAGGGTCAGTCGAAGCCTTGTAGAGAAACTAACGAAATTACAATAATTATCTTCATGCATACATAACAACATAGTTGATTCATGCAAGTTCAATCATCAAGTAATACCACAGTCAAATGTATTAGCATGCTCATCATTATACTAAATCTCACATAATAAATAGATATATCACTTTCAATATGGTAATCTCATTACACTTTGAAAACCATACAAGCAATCAAATCATATCATATCAATTCTTCACACGGTTCCACCTTGATAAATCATAGGGCACACATGATCCCATCATGCATTCCATCCCAATCCTCATAGTCCCACTATGTGAAAATATAACGCACATGATCCCATCATGTTCGACACATAATGTACATAGTCCCACTATGTATCACAACAAACATCCACATGGTCCCACCATGTAACACAAACACACAAGTATTACATAACAAATACATAGTCCCACTATGCTACGACCAATAGCCACATGGTCCCACTATGCTACAACTAGTAACCACATGGAGCCTCCATGCCAAACAAATACAGGTGTCACGCCCCAGACCCCATGACTCACATCCCTAGGTGGGAAGGCACAAATCACGAG
Organism: Pachysandra terminalis; assembly: GCA_031762675.1. NCBI lineage: Eukaryota > Viridiplantae > Streptophyta > Magnoliopsida > Buxales > Buxaceae > Pachysandra > Pachysandra terminalis. The sequence goes on from JAUPMG010068578.1 coordinate 26,865, forward strand.
GTGCAATCTTCGGGATTCATTTCTGGACCGCGGATATCTTAATGAACAAGGCATGAGGAAGCCCTCATTTTTGATTCATAAAATTCAGAGTAATAATTGCGGAAGTAAATTACTAACCATTACATCAAAATGTTTAACTTAACAACATCAAGGGCTTCAGAAGAGCCATACATCCAAATCAAAATAAATATAAGGTCTGAAATCAAGGAAACTGAAATCTAAAATCCATCATACGTCCAAGTCTCCTCATCCAAATGTTACATCAATCTGCGCAGTCATGAAAAACTGCTTGAGTATGGAATACTCAGCAAGCATGATCCAGTTATCATACAATG